>JAYMSZ010000046.1:0-38060 GCA_036897665.1 Pelargonium citronellum
TTATAATTAAGACTTCTACAGAGTGTCGTGGGAATTCTAACAAACCCTTATACTTATAACACTCAAAGTAAAATAAGGGCAAGCAAGCAGGACTTATAGCATCTTCTTAAAAATAAGAGGAGTAACCTAGCTCTAGGAATATATAAGAATACTCAAAAATTCTGCTACAGTAATGTTCCTCAGTCTTAAAATTTCTGAGAAGTGGTTCACCATTCTAAGATACCCGAAAGCTAGGGACGGTTTTGTGTGAAGAAAAATCATAGGTATGTGCCGACGAGTAAAAGTCTCCGCTTAAAGAGGTCTCTTTGAAACTTAATAGACAAAGAGAAATCCTAATAGAATAGATAGCCTGATTAGATCTTTTCTTTTGTCTTTATAAGACTTCGAAACAGTTTTCACTTGGTTTGTTATTGCATTATATCTCAGACAGAAAACTTAGGATAGAACTAGAGATTCTACTTGATACGATATAACACTAGGGTTCCAAAAAAGGGGATTCCTTTTTTACCGGACTACTCGAGTTTAGGAGTTTTTATGAGATACTACTAAATTAAATGCTTGGAACAAAGACTATAAACTTTACGAAGTAGGGTGCTACGGGAATCTTATAAGTTTTAAGTAAAGTCTTATTATATACGTTGTGGGTAAAGGAAGGATAGAATTAAAATAAAAACTCTACAAACAAGTATTCCAAGAAAAAGGCGTAGACTATTACGGCGTAAAAACTTTCCAATTTAAGTTTACAATAAAGTAGAAGTCTAGTAAAACCCCTGAGTTCTCTCGTAAAGGCGTTGAGGTAAGTGACTGCAATTCACTAAATCAGGTGAAAATTTACTTGCTGCTTAAAAGGGGGTCCATAAAACGGAACTGCTTTCTTTATAGGGTCTTGTTCTTCTTTGACGTTGTAAAAACTAGTAACCAAAGAGCCAACTTTTTTAATTCCATTACTTAAAAAAAAAGAGTAGACTCATAAATACTAATCTATTTTATAATACAAGAAGTATACCAAGCCTTCTATATTCTTTCTATATATTTTAATGTCCTTGTTGCAGAGACATGGCTTCTCACTAAATAAAGAGGGAACGCGCTGTTTAGTTTCTTTTGGGGCTAACAATATAAGAAGAAATTGTTGGAATACCCTATTACAAAGACTAAATATCTTTACTTTTACCAAATTTTGTTTATAAAATTATTAAAACTACAGACTTCTCAGCGGATGGCGTGCTATTGCGTGTTGTAATTTTCAGTTTATTAAGGAGATTTCTCTCTAGATTTGAATGGGATTTAGTACTACCCCTAAGTCTTCAAATGGACCCTCATTTTAGTAAAAGTACTTCTCTTTGACTTGACCCTGTTACTCCAGGATTACAAGTGAACTTAAAGTAGAAAGAAAACTATTTGATCTTGTACAAGAAATAAGTATATGAAAAATACAGGTAAACGACAGTAATAATTTGGTTTAACTCTCTTTTAATTTAAAAGAAGCATAGCCAGTAACGTACACTTCTAATTCGGAAAGTCATAATAATTAATTCGATTTTCCTGCAATACATATACCATACTCGTTGACGAAAAAGTTCCCTTAGTAAAAGAATTCTAAACTAAAAGTTTTTTTCTGTCAAAGGAGTTCAAATAAGGTTATTCTAGAAATTAGCAGTAGTCCTCTTTCCTTTTATCCGTTCTCAATCTAGCTTGAATATTAATCCTGAGATTCTACAATTAGTTTAGTTACTAAAGCATCCTAGTACAAGGTCAACTTAATCAAATTCATTTTTAGTGGTTAGGGCTTCTTTTTTAGAAAAAGTCTTAAATCTCATTCAAGTGGTAGGTACACAAACTAGAATTATAATATGCGGAAAAGAGCAAGACAGGATATTCTAAAGAGTAAATATTTTTTGTATAAAGCCCCTGGAATCCCTTATTCTGAATCCTTTTTAGGGTCAGGAGGAAAAATCCATGAAGATAGGTATGTATATTTGAAGCATTCCCTTTTAGAGTAATTATCTTTCATTATATTCAAGATAGAAGTTTTTAATAAAAAAGTGATTTGCATAGCCAGAGTAAACATAAACAATAGATTCTAGCCAATTCCAAGTAATAAAGAATTAAGAGAAGAATTCTCAAAAAACCAGGTTTCCTTAAGAAGATTCCAGATATATCTCGTACATACCTTGAAGTCTCAGATTAAAGCTCCTGGTAACTAGAATACTACCTATTTACATTTCGTTTGGAAGTTATAACCAATGTATGGGCCCCCTATTGTATTGCATACAGACCCTCTCAACTATATACCTTAATCCTGTCCTGTTGTAATTTGTATTTGAAAAAAGGACTAATATAAATCTAAATAAAGTATAAAATGTACCCTAGCAAATAAAATAGTAACCCTGTTCTATAAAATTGTTATCGAAAAGTCAAGTCTCTTAAGCACTGACTAAATTAAGATGGACTCTCTTAGAAAGTCAAAGGATACTCTTCTTTAATTAAATGGACTCTATTTTTCAAAAAGTTGCTTCTTCTTGTAAGCGCCCACAACGTCACTCAACCACTAATTTTAAATAAATAGGACTTTTATAGCACAAGAATCAGGTTTATACCCTTATCTCGCAAAAAGAGTACTAAAAAAAACTTAAACCCTTTAGGAGGGGTTGTTTTCGAGGCTTATATTTTATAAATTTTTTAAGGTTTTTCCTTATACGGAAGCTCAGAAGCTATGACTTAATAATAAAGCTTTAGCTAACTAAATTGAGTCCCATTTCTTAATTTAAGCCTCTTGCAGAGTTAAAACAGGACTCTTTATAAATTCTTAGAAAAGAAAGAGTTCCAAACCAGAAAAGCACTAACCAAGGTATATCATTTTTCAGAGAGTTAAAATTTTCTTGCAAATATTGTTATTTAAATATAAGATTCAAGTATAAGTGGGGTTTACTCAACATCAGAGATGAAATATGGAGCCTACTTTAGCCGGCTTCCATTTAAGTAAAAGAATTTAAGGGGGTTAAGAATTTACTTAAGTTTTCACGATGGATTTAATAAGCCCTAAAACCAGGAAACTGTACTTTATAAGAGGTATATACTCTCTTAAATTAAATGACTAACTTGTACTAGAGCTTTAGTTTTGAACACCTACTAGCTGGAAAAGCAATCCTGTATTAAGTCTTGTTTCCAAGTTGAGTATTAAGCAAATCTAAACTTCTACTCAATAGAGTCTATCAGAGTCAACAAGCACCAGAGGCTTTACTTAATGAGTAATTAAAGAAAGGTTTTAAATACGCGTTATTCGCAGGGATATTGTTTTTCCTAGCCTAATGGATATATCTTGACTTGCATTTACTTTTTGTATCTTTGAAAAATAAAGGAGCTGAGTGTTTTACCATTAAACTTGAACAGAGAGGGTTTCTTAGGGTTAACGTTTAGGGAATGCTTTTCAATAAAAAAGAGTAGTTAAGTTTAATTGATCTAGGCAAAGCTTTTTGGGTATTTCCGGGTCAAGACTTAAAAATTTTTAGAATAAGGCTCTAACCAGGTTTGCTACTTAATTTAACTAAAGATAGGGGTCCGCGCAGTTTCTTGCGGGGAATATAGTATGGGTTTTATAAAGTTATTAATAAAAAACCTACAAAATTTTTAAATCAAGGAAATCCTACGTCAAGAGGTGTTAACTCGTGTTTTTAGACCATGAAAACGGGCATGTAATCGTTTTTAAAAAGTCTTTATTATTAGAAAAACTCAGATCACATTTTATTGTATCGAGATCTGGGGTTGTCTGCCTTTGCAATTAGGAATCCCGGATCTCTCCTTTAATAAAGAGTGTTCTGTTTTCGGTTTATAGTTATTCGAATTTAGCTAAGAAACGGGTGTAGGTAAATGTTTACACGAACCTAGGAAAAAGTTTTTTATTACTAAAGTATTACATGTATGTTAACAAAAGCCTGAATAAAGTATTCAACAAACGCCAAGCGAAGAACTTATCTGGGTTTCTTCTGTATGTTCTAGGATAGGGGATTAATACTGGTGGTAGCTCTATGAAATTATGTATTGTAATCCTTTAATTAAAGGAAATCATCAAAAGTGATGGAAGACTGAATTGCGGAATTTTTCTTCTATTTTAGTGAATTGACTCTTCCGCTGTATAAAAACAGTACACATCAAGATCCGGACCTAGCTTCGAGTATATAATAAATAGCTGCAAGCCTTTACTCGTTAACATAAACAAGTGGTATGATATACATTTTTTATTCGTACAAGTGTAGGTTCAAGTCGCAAGGGATACAACTTAATAGAGTATCGAATTTCATTGGCTAACTTGAATAAATACTTATCTGGCAATAAAAGCACTTAATTTAGTTTAAACAGAGCTATCTCTTGAAAAACAAGATAAAATACCAATGAAGTAAGGTAAACTACATACAACAAATATAAGTAAGTATCTTTAACTTCTTTTTTTCAGGATTAACAGAAGCAACCCGCTCCTTATTTCCATAGTACCTGTCAATTTAGGTAAGTAGGACGCAGCTGTGGATGGGTCCTTTTCAACATGAATGCATTATATATTTCTTTGTGCTAAATAAAAAAGAAAGGAAATTATAGCATAGTTTTTGAGTTGAATATGTATAGTTTTAACTATATTTAAAAACAGGGTAGTTAATAAGGGTGTAAGGGTTTAATAACAAATTTATGAGTAAGCTACCCATAAGTACATTTTGACTAACTATAGGCTCTAAGCTTGTGTCGCTTTTCTATTATATAGAAGTGGGCGTCTTTCTATTTATAGGAATTCTTGTGGTTCAACGGTAGGTTCGGAAAAAGCAGCTCCCAGCTAGGTGGAAGCCCTTGATTAAAGGTATAATTTACGGAACCAGGAGTCCCCTGATTCAAAGAGAGCCCATAATGGAGTGAATGGAAGCTGAAAAACCCTATATTCCTGAATAACTATGCAATATAATAAAGGATACGAACAAAAAAGAAGAGCGCACTTGGGTTTAGTTAAAAAGTCTTGCCAAATCCTTAATATTTGTAAATATTTCCTACTTTTTACTATATGAGATACGGAGTTACCCAGATTTCCTAGACTCCTTACTTAATTACTTAACTTTAAAGTCTTATTTATAAGAACTAGGTAAACCAGAACTATACTTCTTTATTAAACAAATAATTTTAGCGCTTTTCTCTCGTATCTCCGTTTCTTTACTAGTACAGTTTTTACAAATTAAAAACGAGTTTTATCATAGCCAAGAAAATTCTTACTTTTTGACATTTAAGAGCATATTATAAGTGTTCTTTAGTCATTAGTTTACACCACGTTTATTAGTAAATTCTCCTTATTATGACTCTTGATACAAGAACTCCTAAAGGACCGGCTACTCAAGTCCTTTGCCTTAACTTTGGTTCAAGTTTTGCTCTTGGAATTGCTATTTCTTCAATTCAACCTTAGTCGAGTTTCGCGTATTTTGTTTCGTGAGATTAGGAAAATTACGTAGAATATACTAGATAAACTTAAAGGATTCCCTTCTCTCCACTCCTATTTTTTAGAATGGTTAATAGGTGCCTATATATCCCATAGCCTGCCAATGTTTAACCCGAGTTTACCGAAGTAAGTTATAAGAAAAACCTCCCGTTATTACTGTTATCTATTTCTTAGCTCAAATTAAAGGAGCCCCTACTTTCTGCCAACGCTTCCTTTAGGGAACCCAGTCCGAAACCCCATTAAAACGCATGTAAATGCCCATACAACAAGTTTTAGAATTCCCTTTACTACTAAAATATATACGGAACACCTTTTAAGTGCTGGCGTTTGAAGAGGGAGAACGTAGTATACATGAGTTGTAGTAAGTCTTGAAAAGCTAATATACATAAGTGTCTAGATTTCAGTAAAGTTCTATTTTATATACTTGCATTCCTGTGTATTATTTAGAAATATCGAGCTATGAGCAAAAGGGCTACTGTTTGCAATACTTTATGATATAACTTTTGCCTGGAGACTTTGTTAGCTATAAATAACGCCTTATTTTCTCTTTTACGAGTTAATAAACTGGAATATAATCGGTGTATGCTTTTAAGTTAACCTTTTCTTAGTGAAGTAATCGTTTTATCCCCTTATCCCTATTATTAATAGAAGTAAAGGTTTAATATATATAAGGATTTCTTTGGTTTTCTTTACCTTAGTAGTTAAGATAAAAGGGAGTTTGGAAATTTTATAAGGACTTACTTCAAGGTTATTTTTTAGTCTTCTTTATTAGAAAACTTGAGCAAAGTCTCTTCATAGAGTAACCCTTTATTACAATTACAAGAATGAGTATTTTCTAATTAAGACATTTTAAGAAAAAAGCTAACTTTCAATCCTAAGGAAATTGGGCAAGCTTACATCTTAAAACTCATTTTATACTTATAAGTACCTCTATTTAATATTTAGGTAATATATTCTTTCTTATTCCTCAAACTCAGATTAAAACTAGAATTACACTTCTTTTTAGTAAAAAATCTTTAAATACAACTTATAGGAACTTCAACAGATTCTCTTAACTGTTATACTAGTTAGGTAAGATTCCTAACAATTAAGAAATTAGCTACACTTTCCCGAGATTCAAGAAATATTCTTATATTTTTAAGTATTTTAAGGGAACCAAAATCTATAGCTAGTTAAAATTACTTTTGAAGTAACAATATCCCAAATAAAAGGATAGAGAGATTAGCTAGAAACTCTGGGTTAGGACTCCATTATTATATTTATTATGAAAAAACCTTCTTTTATTGATTTGTAGATTTCTTTATATTTTTTAGAATTTATTTCATGCCGTATTCTTCTTACTTATAAGGGTTTTATAAGTAAAGTTATACTTATCTAGCTGCTTATCCTTAATTCTACTGAAAGCTATTTACTTAAGACTTATTTAAGAAGAGGTAAAGCTTTTTGACCAAGTCGATACAGAACACAAATTAGTCTAAGATAAGAGCCCTTTAAGAGTCTAACCCTATTATTTGTTTGAATGAAAGAAAGAAAACCCCAAATAAAGCGAAAAACCTTGAAGTTTGCTGAATGGAGGATAAATAAAAGGAAAAACAACCTATCTAAGAAGTTTAGCGTGCGAAATTCATTAATCAAAAAGTCTTACACAAGCGGTTTTTCTTTTTATAAAGTGAGTTAGTCTTGATAATGTAATGAACCTAATTTTCATAATACTTGTTAAAAATTTCTAATAGATTAGTGCCGTGTTTTTGGAATTACTGTTCTCGAAGCGTAAACAAGAAAGTAAGACCCGGTTTACTACTTACTAACCCAAAATCATAGGAACACAAAAGCAACCAACTTACTTAGTTCTACCTTTCTCCTCGGGTCCTGCCCTTTTACGGACTAACTAATTCTCTACCTTTTATACACTTTGTTTTTTATTTTTCATAAGAGGAGCCCAAACCTAATATAACTTACTGTATCTAGAGACTCTTGAAAGGGCCCTTCTTACTATACTTAACTTAACCATAGCAATCTTCCCTTTATGATATTTAGTACAGAAGTTCAGGCGACCCCGCTTTATGGAGGGTTCCTTTTGGATATTCCAATTTGATAAGACACACAAAGAGTATGCGTAGTCGTGTAAAAGAGTACTCTTACGTTTGAGTTGGACTTTGGGTTGAGAGAGCATCCTACATTTAATACAGAAAGTCCTATTTCTGACCGAGGGTAAGCCAATCAAGTAAGTCTCTTATTTTTAGAGTATATACTATTTTAAATTCTGAAGCAGGATAGGGGTAATACTTAATTAAAAACTTGAAAAATAACAGCTATCAACAAGAGATCCTTTTGTCTTATTTGTTATGTGGATGCTATTCCGGATATATTTCTCTAGGTAAGGTTTATATCTGCGCTCTCGATTCTTAAGACCTTAGTATTGTTATAATGAGATATTATAAGTTATTCTATAAGTCTCTAAATTTATGTCAAATAAAAGAATATAGACAAGATGGTAATATATTTTGAAAAGTCTTTGGAAGCTTAGTCAACACCCTTTTTGATTGAGAAAATATCTTAACTGGACTTGATATAAGGCTGAACAGTTTATGATAGGCTGTACAATGCTAATTAAAATCCGTAATAAAGGTTGTTGGAAAAAAAAATAAGAAAAAGTCTTACTATTACTAAAGCTCCAGTAAAATTGGAAGGGTATTAGAATTTCAATTCTATTAGTATTTATAAATCAAATCATAAGACTTAACAAAACATTATTAGAACACTTTTACTAATACAGACTTGGCCAAAACCCAACTCTAGTTAGTTACTTTTATTTATTTATTAGGAAATTACTTTAGCTCTAAAACACCTACTTTTATAAAATATTTTACCGGATACTTGTTAGTGCTTTTACAAGGGACTTTTCTTTAACTTTATGACTGGGTAAAGCAAAGATATGCTAAAAAAGGACAACATTGTTTGGTTATGATATTCGAAAATAGATAAGAAGTTACTTTAGAACTTACTTGGATTTGAACCTACGCCTTTTGATAAATTAAGGCCCGCGTTTTAACACAGAATTATAAGTTTCAACTTGAGCTTGGGAGGGAGTTTATATCTATAAATTCTGTATTACACTTTGAAAACCAGATCCTGGGCTCTATTGCTTAGGGCCTCTCTGGGGAACTAGACTTGAACACCTTTGCGTGTCGGATATTAACAGTTTCGATTTTAACCTACTTTAAACCTACTGGGGGGGTAAAGTTCGTACTAAGTCTAACTAGAATTATGTTTAGTATTGCAAGGCTGGGAATTCTAGAATTGGGATGTCTATATAAGTGAATTTTCTGAGTATAAGTAGTATAAGTATAGAAATTATTCTCTATTCTACGGAACATTTATTAGTAACTTTGAGCCCTCTCGTTGGCGGGTGTCTGTAAACTTTCCACTTTCGGTATATGCCCTTTATAAATATAAGTTTTCAGAGGATTGGGTTAGATAACTTTTGTCAAAGTATAACAGCAGAGGTTCTATTGCAAGGATTTTCCAGTATTCTTCCTTATTAAAAATTTTTTAAGTACTACATCCCTTGATTTAGGTCATTCGGGTACTGTAATAGGTTGATACAAAGGAGTATCTTTGCTCTTTCTACAGGATTTTTATCATATCTTTATGGTCAGTTTTTGTGGTTCGAGTACTAGAAAAAAGGGACACTCTAGATATTAATTCGTTACTACAAGCAAGCAAAGTTCTCGGTTAGCTATAAAGAATAGGAATTGTCCAGCAACAGGGAGTAGTTTACACAAGGTTTTAAGTAACTGACAAAGTAAAGCAATTTTATATCTTCAACTAAGAATTGAGTTCATTTATCAAAAAAATTTGTAAAAATTCTATTATTTCTCTGAAATTCAGTACTAACAAAGACTCGAACCCTTGGGTGACGCTATCAAAAACCGGTGCTCTAACCACAAGAAACAAGACTAAATAGAGCATAACTACTCGCTTTTTCTACTTTCTACATCGAAAAGTAGACACTAAGATCGAGACTCTTTATATATAAGAAGTTGTATTAGAATGCTCGCTTTTACTACAATGCGGGACAACAAAAATTCCCAATAAAATCTATTATATATAAAACCTCCTAGCCTAGCTTTGGAAAATAAAGGTGTCAAGAGGAGTGTTAAAATAATCTAAAGTAAACATGTAAGAAGTACTTGACAATAAGTATAGAAAAGTTTTGAACTAAGTAGGATATTCTTAGGTTGTATCGTAGTAATAAATATATAGTAGTAATGTATCGACTTTAAACGGTATCCTTGGGATTTAGTTGACAAAAGAGCTGTGTTTCAAACGGGTCCCATACAGCGCTTAAGTATTCTGTTAAAACAACTGCCTTTGATCTTCCAAAATCTCTAAATAAGCACAAAGCGAATAGCCCCTTTTAATCTTAGGGCCCTGTGTCGCAGTGCTACTCTGAATATGAGAGATATGTATATCACTTTAAATTCTAAAATCTAAATTTAGTTTTTGCTGTAAAAAAAGTCTACCTATAGCGTAATGTCATTTAAGTGGATAACCGTTTAGAACTTTTATATTAGAAACTCAGGTAAGCATACGACAATATGTATATAAGGGGGCTTATCCGCAAAGTAGATAATTCTAGTTAAAATTAAGAATAAATTCTAAGACACATGAATCTCTGCTTTCGATGTATAAGTTAAGAGTAAAAAAATACTAGTAGCATTACCTTTTTTCGGTTTCAATATCATATAGAAGAAGCTATAAAAATGAGTTGTAAGTGAGAGAGTCTTCTTGATTCACGAAAGAGAAAGAATTCCAATCTTGCTGCAGTTTATAAAGTAAATTTGAACCTATAAAATTCTGTAAAAGTAAGTTTTATTTAGTACGAATCATAAGAAAATCGCTACAAGCTACAAGAATTTCAAGAATACAATGGCTACAATAGGTACAGGCAACAAGAACAATATGACAGGGAATACAGGTTAGGATCCATAAGATAAGCTCTATACTTCCAATAAGCCCAAGAAATACGGATAGCTCATACAGCTACAGCTCATACAAAAGCAAGTCTCGAGTAAGCCATTTAAGAAATAAGAAATAGAGGTCAATTTAGAGTGACTAAGTGTAGTGCAAGTCAGTATACCTAAGAATTACCTACAACCTTAACCCTCCCTTCGTCTCCCTTCAGTCGGTAGGAGTCATGTGTTATCAATCTAACTAAGTTTCAAACCTCTCTATAGTAATAACTGCAAACTTATAAGAGGAATATAACTTATCTTATACTAAAAGAACTTTCTTACTAATTACAATTATACAATCTATAACCTATAAAACCTATAACAAGACTATATCTATTTATTATATACTTATTAACTATTTACTGTTTATGCAATAAGAAAAATACACTAGCTACAGTATACAGGTAACCTTAAGAAAAGTACGGATCTAGCTTCAAACTAAAGAAGCTTCTACAGCTCCTAATAAATAGAAAATAGCTCTTCCTAAGGCTTAGAAATACAGATACATAGTAAAGAGAAAGCGAATATATAAAAAAGTTAAGAAGAATAAGTTGGGTGCTATAAAAGATCTATATACTACCAAGAAACTATAATACATTACCCTCCTTTGGGGCAAGATTTTCTATTTCTAGCGTCTAAAGCGGGCCTTTCCTAGCCGGAGATAACGCTACAGTTCTATAATAATAAAAACACAGGAAGAGTTTCCGTTAAATATAAATAAAGAGTAATTAAGCTACTCTGCATTTATGTCACAAAAGAACCCTAAAAGCATTACTCATAAGTAAACTTTAACAAGGTTTCCTAACCTGTGTCGGATTAAGAATTAGGATAAGGGTGCAACTTTAATAGGGACTCATAGCATCTAGATTAAAGGAATCTCTTGAATACTGCCCTATAATACGGGGGCTTGCTTTTTCAATCCTAGAAAATCTTAATAGCAGAGCTTTCGTAAAAAGCCTTAAAGTCCTTTTATGGATACACCTTTTTTGTTTCAGCTTTAGATTTTTATAATTTTCAACCTAAGCCTAACCAAGGGAAGTGTGGTGGACAAACAAATAATAGCAGTGTAACTACCACTCTGTACATCACATATGGTTTAATTTACAAAATCTCAATCTTTAATCTTTAGAAATATAGATAGATAAATTATCTGAGAAGTCGGGTAAATCCTGACAAAAATAGTTAATGATAACTATACAAATTTTTAGTAAGTTTGTATGGAACTTTTACATAGCAGGGCCCCAGTAACAAGCTTGTCAAAAGCATAAAGGAGGAGTTGCTCCTCTGATATTCTTTTATTTTATAGACTCTCTGATGGACACAGCTCGGAAAGGAAAAACCCAAGTTTCTTATCCTCACGAGCTCTCTCAAGTATAAATGACAGGTAACTCATAACTGTAAAAAGTAGATACTACCATGTACCTTTAATTTCTTGTTTGCAAATTTACACAATATATTATGTTTGTATGTACACTAATAACCACGAAAGAATACTAAATTAAGAAAAGGGATTCCTAAAGTCTCTGGTACCTGGCTTGAACCCACGGCATCGGGTTTTGGAGACTTATGTTCTACCGAGCTGAACTAAAAGCGCTCACTATAAAACGTATTCATCATATAGAGTAATCTGAAACTCCGTAGAAAGGGACTTCGAATGGAATCTATTAGTATTTCTTGTCATGTGGAATTCAGGTTAAATCCTCAGTCTAATGGGATTCTTTTTGTAAGATGTAAACTTCGTTACTAAAACTCTGAAAACTTCAAAGAAAACGAGTATTCCTAAGGTTGGGATGCAATTGTAATGACTTAATTATCCCCCTTTCACTCTGAACTGATTAGCAATATATGTATAAAATCCAGTAAGTCCTAAAAACTCCCTAATACAGAAGTTTCTATAATGTTATCCGCTTCTTGTTTCATTTTCTTTTTACTGGTTAAATCGGAGCTCTCTTTTAGGACATGTCGCTGGTTAAAGTCTTATGGATACCTCTTTAAATTATTGTAATGCGCCCTTATTTTACAAAAAAAAAGAGTCCCCAGGAGATTATACTATCCTGGTTTTTTTATAATAAACTTATCTCTACTTATATTTTTAGTTCTTTATTAAATTTTTACAAGCTAGCTGAAAAATAAATAATAAGGAAGGAAAGAGAAAAACTACCAAAGGAGAACAAATATCTTGAAACTAAATATTAAACCTTACTGATTAAGGACTCCCTGCCATGTTAGGCGATCGAGTGCCTTAGTGTGCAATAATTCAGAAAAAGTCTTTTGCATGAGATATCTAAGATTTGCCTGGCTTTTTAGTATTAATAAAATTTAATTATCTGATAATGCATTCCCAATCATTAAGTATATTAACGAAGAGTCAATCTATCATACTAAAGGGTATCCCTTTAAGTAAAACAAAACTATTGCATAAATAGAGCAAAGGAAAAACACCGAGTGTAAGTAACAAAAATTGATTCTTAAACCCACCTGAGTACTGAAAACTAAAACCCTATACTTTTTAAAAACTAACGAACTATAATATTAAGGAATACTTATTGAACTTGATCCTATCACAAAACTTGAGGGTCCCGAACTACTCAATTCTTATTAATCAGAATATCTTGATATTCCTACTGTGAAAAAGTATTAGTGGATACCATCTCCTCTAAAACACATATATATACGGACTCGAGTGACACAACTGATATACGGAGCACTCAGTAAGTAAAAATTCTATAAAAGGAAGTTTAATTTTGAGAAATAAGCTTTTAACTAGAGTAAAGCAGGCCTCTCCTTTAGGATAGTACTTTGACTTGATTTCTTATCAATTCCTATATTACAACAAAAAGTAAGGGATACCCGACCAGTTCTATAGTCTAATAATAGTAATAGGATTAGCGTCCCTTCTAAGAGTCATAGAAGAAGTCATTTAAGAGGGAAATCTTACTGGATATCCCACGAAATTCCTGGGGTTTCTTCTAAGGCAAATCCAAAAAAGTAAAAGTAGTTTAAAAGTGTTATAATTCTAATTTCTAGCTATTAACTTTAGGCCCTGGTTCCCTTAAGGTAAGGATACACAATGCAGTTATCCCGCTAATAATTAGGAATTAAAGTGGTAAAGGGTATTCTATTGCTTCTTATTTTAAAAAAGAGTAAAGGATCCTTAAAACTCTTAGGGTTTTCCCCGCCGACCTAAAAAAATCCATTCAGGTAAGTTTAACTTTTCGAAAGATTCTAAAATGTATAAGATATATTAGTTATTTTTCGAATATAAAGAGGGATCCCGCACCTATACCTATTAAGTAAGGGTTGCTCTTGTGCTGATCTCAGGTTTCCGTTTCGGGGAGTAAAAAAAGGATGTTAGGGGAATAGAATATGGAGAACTTTCAAAAAGCGAGTTTTCAGTAAATGTGAAGGGAAGCGTTAAAGTTTTCCTAATGTTGGCTGTCACGTAAGTTGGTATATTCGATACACTATTTTCTGTTTACCTTTCTCCGGGTGCCCGCACTCAGGTACACCTAATTATCCTATACCCTATAGGGTTCTATCCTTTTAAAAGAAATAACTACAAAGAAGAAGAGGAATATCTCTTCTTAAACACGAGTATACTATCTGTTAATATTAACGAGTATAACTAATAGATTGTAATACAAATACTAGAACTCCCAGCTATAAGAAACTACAGCTACAGGAAGAGTAGGGAGGGTATAGTCCTAAGATTTCCTTTAAGATATAGTTTAGGAGGAAGCTCCTCTGTAGTATGGAAGTAGGGGCCCCGGCGCTCTAATGTGTTCTGTGTTTCTGTATTTGTATTCTAGGCATTCAAGGAGTGCGGTCTGTATCTGGTAAAGTCAAGCCAAAAGCATTTGTTTCAGTAAAAACAAGATATAAGTACGGAATAATCCGGATTTTTTTGTTGGTGCCCAGTGTGTTCTAGTTAGGCTAGTTAGAGAAGACCTAAAGCTAATTAACAAAATGTATAAAATAGTAGAAATATCGAATATCCATTTTTACAAAAGATAAGGATTTTAACACCGAGAACTCCCTTTTGTCCTCTAGATTTAGGTAAGTTTAGGATACTTTCAAATAAATTAAAGTCCTCACACGTATCAGTACAAGCTTCAAAATAGGCGCCTAGCTAGCTTCATTATAGTGCATAATGTATTCCAATTTATTGAGTATTATGATTATGTTATGATGCACTACGTGTAGTAAGATGAAAGATATTAATACCAGTACTTAGCAAAGTGGTCCATAGGATAACTTCGGCATTTCCTTGTGTTTTGTACTAACTGGTTATGCGTATTGGCTTTGAATAAAGGGGGCTGTCCATGAAGCTTTTTGTATCACTCCAGTAGAGGGGGCCGGAAAAAGTGACGCAACAAAGTGTTTTTTTAGTCAATATCTCGTCTCGAAAGGGCATACTTAACTTAAATAGGACACCCAAAGTATATAAACTCTTACTCTCTCTTTTATGATTTTTTTCATTACTTACGTATTAGTAATAAAATTAGACAATATTTAATTTATTGGTTATACTTACTAATAGTAAAGTATTTGCGATAAGATAAAGACTAAAGTATAAGCATCTCCCTTTCTCGGGAATGGCTTTTTCGAACAAAATGGGATTTGAACCTTTAGCATGTTAAGTAAGAACATCCTTGATAAATTGAGAATAAAGAAAGGTTCCCATACTTTATAGAATATAAGGAAAGCATACACTAATAAACTATACTTACTAGATTTGAATTATACCTATAACTAGAGTATTCAGGATAAGCTCAATCTATTTCTATTTAAGTAATTCCCATTACCTTGCCTTTCAGAACCTACTTATACTTTCCAGTAGGGAAATTCTGTTATTTTTACAAGCGCGGCAGTTAGACTGGTTTGTTCCATAAAATACGATGAAACTTAGACTCCTAAAGAAAGCTTCGTTGTCTTATTAAAATCTCAGAATACCTCTTAAATAGATTATTTTTGCACCCCTTTTACGTTTTAAAATATGAAATCCTATAAGTCCCACAAATCCAAGAATTATATACAAGTGTGTTAATTTGGATAAAAGCTGGTACTCTAAGTATTGTAGGGCAGTTTTGAAATATCTTTGATTTATGAGTTCCTTGTGTATAAGCTCCGGCGAACGGAAAAACTACTATTTGTAAGTGGTAAAGACTGCCCAGCATCCTATTTAGATTATCAGGATTCTAGAACATATCCTTAATACAGGAGTTGAATCTTAAGATGTTAAACTACTCAATTTGCAACTGTCGATTAATTAACACAAACTCAGAGTAATCTTATCTTATAAATTACTACAGTTTAATTCCAGGGTTTCTAAAGAAAAATGCTTGCTGAGCTCTGATTAAGGAGCAAAACCCTCAAACATTTAGTTAAGGAATAGCTTCATAAAAACCTAAAATTGCAAAACAAAGTAGACAAGGATACCCCCTTTTTAGATATCTGTGTCGTATTGATAGTAATTAAAAGCTACGTATTCTATTTATTAACCAATTATAATTAACTATACTAAAGTGAGATATATACCTGGATTCAAATTACCCCATACTGTGCTTTACTCAATAAGGGGCCCTCTATCTAATAAATTTTTTTGCTACCAACTAAATGCAAAATCCATTCTAAGGATGTTTTCAAGGCTTATATTTATTTAGTTCAAACCGCATTAATGTATTCCTTTTTTTTCTGCATTTCGAGAATTTGCTGAAGTCGGATACTAAGAGAATACCTAAAACCCTCTTCATAGCACTTTTTCGTAAGTAAAACATATAGCTAACATAAGTCGGTGGTAGCTTTTTGAGAGAAGAAGGGCTCTTTATTCTGCTAAAGCTTTTTGTAGTTCTTAAGCCAAAAAGGAGCTCCCCGTTTAACATATAGAATAGAGCCAAAATGAGGTATTGCTTCAAGACATTTTTATTGATAGGCGCTGCTTAGGGTCAAAAAGTAAGGTTTTTTTCTAAAAGTTAAATTAAAGGGATTGCAATTCATTATTAAGGGGTTCAAATTATGCATTACTCCTAGAATACCACTTTGTAAGCAGTTTGGTGGGAGAGGACAACCTTTGAACCTGATAAATTCTACCCTTTTATGTACTTAAGAAACAAGATTTTTCCTTTTAATATAAATAAAGTATTCCCTAGGTTTCTCTATAGACTTTTTCCTATAGTCTAGAACCCCACTTTTTATACAAAAAGGATATTATGGTTACACTTAAAAACATAAGGTTCGTATCCGAACCCTAAGAATTCGAAGTAAGATTCCTAGTTTTAATAGTACAAAGACAAAGAAAGTTTAAGGAATATGGTCCATATGTCTTTTCAAAATTCCTGGATTTTCGTTAATGCAGTAATATACGCGCCTTTCAGTTCCTATATAAGAAAGCCTATACCTTATTTAGTAAGTCTTACCCCTACAAGCAATTTTAATAAAAGGTTCGTATATGGGGTATGTAATATCTGAATACTTACTATGAATTTAATATCTATTTAAAAGAAGACTTAGAAATCTTATAAATAAACAGGAGAAGTATGAGCTGCTTTTGCCAAGGTCTCTTATTCTTTCTTGTTTTATATGTCCAAAAACCCGAGCTTGTAAGGGAACTAACGATTAATATTATATTTAAAGCGTGGCTACTTATCCACTGATACTATGTCAGTTTTTATAAATAATACTTCTTAGGAATGTATCGCACTAAATTGCTTCGAAAAGAGATACCCTTTTAGTTAGTAAGAAAAGTTGGCAGTATAACTAAAAAAAAATTCCTATCGCAATCTTTTAATTGCTATTGTAAAAGCTTTTTTATGTATACCGAAACCGAAAAGAGTCAATCAATTATCAAATCTTCCTTTTTAATTCTTTTGTTCTAGGATAGAAAGCGAGTTCTCAGTTTCATAAAGCTTTAAGTTAGAGGGTTTTAGTTCAAGAGAAATACGGGAGTTTGCATTGTATTTATGATTATGAGGAATTTTATCAAACACTCCAGCTTTTCACGGTAATACAAAGCTTCCTTATTCCGATTGGTAGAGCAGTCAGCCGTTACCCGAGCACGCGTGGGTTCAAGCCCCCATAAGTAACTCTGGTACTCCCCCTTTTTGCAAGCCCAAGGTTCAGCGCTTGTGATAAACTCCCATATTATACTAGTGCTTTCTGTCTCTATTCAGGTTTTTTCAAATTCCAGCGTGGGAAAAACAGCTAAAGTTTTGATCAAGTACAAGCTAAATCAAAGAGTCAATTTTACCAGTTTCTTATCTGTGAATTGCGGAGGTTGCCCAAGAAAAACCTAATATACCTCGAATCCAAGAGCTCCCTTGGCCGATTAATCTTACAATGTTCTATCTACCGATGAATAGAAAAACTATTTACTTTTGAGCTATACGCCGTTGCTCACTTTTATACTGAACTCAATTCGGAGTTTTATACTCTGAACAAGAGTACGGAGGATTGATTAGAGCTATGAAGGAACTGAGGAGGAAATGGGAGTCGAACCCATACATCACGGTCTCATCCTTGCTCTAACAACCGATTTCTTCTAAAACCGATTACTTATAAAGAAGCCTTACTGTGTATATAAGAAGAGCTAAATCTCTTTATTATCTACGTGATTCTGGTTTCAATGAAAAATAAAGGAAGAAAAGCAAACCAACAAGTTAGGTACATAACACGTGAAAAAGAAAGTAGTAGGCCCTTCCCTCTTAGAACAGTAACTCTTAAAAACTTGACCCGGGTATTAGCTAAAAATATCCACAGTGTATATTCATTAAAATTAATTGGCATAGAAAATGAAATTGGGGTCTTTTTTTAGTATAGCTAAAATAATATAAGGCAGAGTGCGCTCGTATTAAAGCTCGTTAAGCAAGTTCGTATAGGAATATGTAAAGTCTTTCTTTCCTTTCTAAAAATTTTAGATACAGCGAATTGCTTTACTTATATAACTCATTTACTGTGTAATAAGTTCATTTCATGATAAGTTCTTTTTTACTCATTCGAGACTAATCCTTTTTACTTGTACTGTTAAAATCGGGGAATTAGTAAGTGGAATCGTGTGTTAAAGCGCCTATTATATTCGCTGGCTACGTTAAATTAAGTTTAAATGGGGTAATTTACGTTCGTTTTTTAGAGAGGTCATAGGTTCAAATGTGCTCATACTTAAGCTTATGTACAGTTTCTAAAGACCACTAAATTAATAGATATCGGACACTTTTATAAGGACTCAAGGAACTTGCTTTCAATACTAAGACTAAGTCCGGTTGCGTAGTATTAACCCCTTTTTGCCTACGATCAAAAGGATGCCTTATACTTGCCTGGGAAAAGGAAAAATAAAAAAATGAGAGTTTAAAGCTTGAGTAGTTTGCTTTCTTTATCTTCTGAATAGGATTGGGAATTAGAAACTCGAAGGACATCCACTTGGTCTTCCTGTACTAAGTACAACCTTTTATTCTTATGCTTTTGACGAGGTACTGTTGTCTTGCTATGCTTACTTCCTTTCACACTCTAAATTCAGAGCTTGCTTTCTTCTTAGTAGTACTCTTCCTAAGGACTTGTACTCTACAGCTTACTCTTATGCACACCTATCTTATTCTGTATACTTTTCTTAAGGGCCATACTCTTACGTTACGCTTTCTTTAGAACTATACTTGTACTCGGATTCTGTAGTTTACTCTTTTGTATCTTCAGACTTTCCTGTTTTATGCCCAACACCTTTTAATATTTTATACCTCTCCAAATCCTTAAACTTGACAAGTAAACGGAGCAGATTCCTATTAATCAATTGGGCAAATTACGAAGTGAACCCAGGAAAAAGTATAGGGAAACTTAAAGTGACATATCTGCAGCAAAGATAGAGCAGGAGTACCTTACAAACAAAGTTTTACAAATCAAGACTTTTTTCACATAACTGAAGTAAGTCTCTGTTAAGATATAGTAGTAGCTAGCCTTTCTCTAAAAAGCAAACACGCTCGTGTAGTAAAATTGCCCCACTTTGTTGAATAAAGTATATATACCTAAATTATAGTTAGGACAGTTCTCATATTGAACAGTAATTAAGGGTCCCTGTAGTATACGAATTATTTACTTGTTGTAGTAATATAGGGATTCTGCCGAAGAAGAGGCATCCCATAACTGTACATCCAAGGAGTTTCTTGTCTTGCTGATTTACTCAACTCATGTACCCCCAAAAAAGGAGAAATATATCGGGAAGTGATCTCAAAAAGAGGAAAACTTTAGAACTTGCTTGCTTATTATCTAGGAAGGAAAGTACATAAAATGTATAAAGAAAAACGTAGTATTAGGCAATATGATCTAGAGCTAAACCAGAAATGCTAATAAGGAATCCGACTAGAATTTATGATGTAATAATTGCGGAGTCCTATAGAGTAAGCTTCCTAGGGGAAGGACTCGAAATCCAGATTATTCTTTTTTTATTTACGTAATTATATTAGGGTGCTCCTGTCTAAATGAAGGTGTGTAGTCCTCTTATCCCAGAAAGGAAGAATAGACTGATACCATATACTAATGAAAGAAAAAAAGCCTATTTCATTTTATAACCCCAAGCCTCAATTGCTAGGCATTTCTAAAAGCAAAGTATTTTCTTACTTCCGCTGACCGGGAATATCTACTGTCTCCTTGATCAGGATAAACAAAAAGTCTATAGAATACCTGACATTTCACATATGGAAGATATGCCGAAACCGTATCCAGAATCCTGTATAAGGGAATAACTTACTTATCCTAACTCTCTAATTTAAGGATCCTTATTAACTTATATTCACTATTAAATATCTTTCTTTCTTGAAAGTTTTAGAAAACAGTATATGATGCAAAGCAGGAAAAGATTCATTAAATTAACTGGTAATTCTGGGTTTTCCGTACTACTGGATTTGAGTGGTATCAAGAAATTTGATTATACTACAGATAAAACTAGTAGAACGGATCACACAAAGCAAAGAGACACAAATTCTTTGCATAGATCCATGTCTGGTGCTCCTTTAGAATGGGGAACTTATTCTCAAAAGACCCTAACATGGCAAGCAAGGCCTTGAAGAATCTAATTTTGAAGTACCTCCGTCATGCTTTCAACTAAGAATTTCAATAGTTAAATCTGCAATTCATTTACAAAGAAGTTAGGTTATTATACCCCGTTTATCAGAGTCCATTTTTTTAGGTCAAGTAATCTATAGAAATATAATACTACTAAAAAGCGACACAGTACTGCTAGTATAAAGAGGGGGGGTAGATGCCTACTTTTAACAGATTAAGCTGTTTGGAGTATCAAACTGGAAAAAGTAAGGAAAAATAACTTATAAAAATACTGAAGCTGAGTTTATATTATACCAAAGAAAGTATTGAAAAAGTTCCTTGAAATACACGTAGAAGATCTCATGAATCCTTGTTTATCAATACTTGCGCTTCTATCCATATTGTGTCAAAATTGTGGTTTAGTGCGTTTGTCAGTGAATAAGGAGACTTCAATCTATATAAAATTAAGTAAACTCTGAATTATAAAGTCAGCAAAAAATGTCCTTGATACACCCAGTCTTTATCCTCCTATTAGAGCTCTTTTTAGTTTCTTAGGGACCCCAGAGCTTCGGTTTCCTCTACATAACTTAGAAAATCCGGAGTGATTTATACGTAGCTTAGGTCAAATATATCTAATTAGTATACGAAAATTAGAGCCAAGGCTTGTAACTCGTTATAGTAAACACTAACTAGGGGCTGCACTTTCTCCAAAGTATGGTTACAAGCAGATTTATGTCACTTTGTTGGAGAGGTTATAAGGTAACAAAGGAAAGTTTAGTGTCCTTACTTTGTATGAAATTCTAGACCTTTTTGAAGGGCCGCTCCTGTATGATTACTGGACAAGTTTAGAAGTATACAGATATTTAGCAACTTTTATAATTCAATTTTTATATTATGTATATAGTGAAGCCCTCTAGAACGGATCTCTCTTCTAGAGCTAAGGGATGGTGTTATAAAAATGTGGGAACAAGCTTTAAGGATAGCTCAGAGACTTTTACTATTATCAGAGAGCCCGATACATTCTCAAGTAAAGGTATAAAAATAGTGTAAGAGTTTCCACAAGTTCAGGGTATACAGTTTGACTTAATTCTACTACAAACCCCTGATTTTGAGTATATAAAAAGAGGGACTTTTATAAATGGAAAAGTGATACCCCGGACTCTCTATACAACCCTGTGTTTATTTCTTTTTAGACAAAAGCACCTAAAAAAGTTTAATTTAAATTATCCTCAAAAAGGGCTTTTACAGAATCTCAAGGAATACTCTACTCACAAGTAGCCCCTCCTCCCCTAAGTTTGCTTTATTATCTCCGCCAAAAATAAAGGTAACTAAATTGAAGTACTAAATATGGGATTAAAAGAAGAAAGTTCACGGATTCTGCATTACCATAAGTATATGCAGCGATTGTAAAATAGATTACACTAACGAAGATTTTCGATGTCGATTAAGATATCACGCGTATCCGCATACTAAAACTGCGAAAAGTTATTTTTTCCTAAGTTTTTCCTCTTATCTAACTTCTCTTCAAAGCAATAACAAATAAATTTAATAAAAGATTTGCGTATCCTATCAACTTGACAAGAACCCATATAATAGTAGCAGAAATTGGCGATACCTTAATTATCGTATTAACTTGTAATTAGTTAGGAAATTCATTTATTCTAATTTAGTATAGTTAAGTAGGTGTTTCCTCGTTCTCAAATTCTCAAATGCAGTCACTTTCTTTTTATTCTTTTGTTACAGGGATTAGGTAAGGATTTTTAGTATGACTCCTCATAGAAAATACTTTGTTTGAGAGTCTTTTTATGGAATACCCACGAGGGGATTAATCAAAAATCAATAATCGATTATATGCCCGATAGGGGGGTTATAGACATAAAATTTTATTTTTACCTTATGACAGAGTTCTAATTATAAAGACAATAAAGATAATTCTAACAAGCTACCCCTTCTACTTCCCTAATAGAAAAAAGCTACTGAATATCCCCCTGCTTGATTAGTTTTTTTAAGAAATATAGAATACTAATCTTGTACAAGGAATTGAGAAAAGCGTAGTCCCAGAATCTCTCAAATCTCAGGGAATCCTAATAAGTAAGAGAAAGAGAGAGCTAACTGCTCTTCTAACCCTACATTGTGAGATAGTAAAGGAGAGGTCTCATTCTTGCTTTCCTAGAACAAGTGTAATCCTAAAGCAAAAACAAGTCCTTACCTTAAGTTGAGGCATTGCTTTCTTAATGGAAAGGCATAAAGAAGCTTTTGCGTTAGTCTTTTTCCTTTTCATTTGTAATTACAAGTTTTGACTAAACAAGGCTAGAATGAAACTAAGTAACTAAGTCAGGTAAAATATTTAGATTGTTTGTACAAGTTATGGGATCTAAAAGCGGGGAGTCCTTCTTAATCGAGGAGAAGGCAAACAAAGTGAAGAGGCAAGATTTATCTTGCTAAAGCTTGCCTTAACTTAAGATTCTTACAGATTTGTTAGGACTTATTACTAGTTTGTACTCATCCTCTCTTACAGCTTGAGATAAAGGGCATATTCCTTATTAAAAAGCTATAGCATCAAGAAATTATTACCTAAAAAAAGACTTTCAAAAAGCTAAGGATAACGAATACAGATTAAACCAAACAACACAAGAGACAAGCTCTTGCCTTTTTCGATAGTTTAGGGATCTAGTAGGGTGTTGATACTGCTTTGAGAGGATATATTTACGAGACTTTTTTTCATTATCTGAAATCGGAAACCTAGACAAACAAAGGAACACAAAAGCAACTCCGACCTTGTCGCCTTCCCTAATCGAATTCTTGCTTGTTAGGAGTTATAATCCCTAAATTCCTTGTACTATCTTTGTGTTACCTGCCTGCAATCTTAACAGATTCCCTTTGAAACTCTGATGAATCTCTCAACAGACTAGGTTCTGTAAACTAGGCCCCCTTTAAGGTCTAGATAGCTCCAAATGCCTCTTTAGTAATAAAATTTATTATTAGAATCCCTTGAAGCAGATCAGGGAATTCCTCTAATAGAAGATTGCACCTAATACAACCTAGTATGAGTCGCCGGTGAATATATGGCATAGCTATTTAGTACGACGGGGCAACCCTGATTCGAACTAATGTAATGGTTAGGTATCCTTGCCTTTTAAAAGAGTTTCTAGAGCTAGCTCAATTATAGGGTTAATCAAGAAACATCAATTAAGCTACTCTAAGCCCACTACAAATAAAAATATCTGAAGCTGTAATAAAGGGGTAGTAGTGCTAAAGGATTACGCCTATATATTACTAAGGGGACCCCGTTAAAAGAGCCTTACAATCTGATAAGAAGACAACATACGGATCACAAGGAATTAAAGCCTAGGATTTGAAACTAACCAAGCCCAATTCTTCCATCCGTTTTTAGTCCACACCCTATGTATTAGCCAGTAACGAAAGAGGGATAATTTGTTCTAGAAACTAAACCCTCTCATTGAGGAATCGTTTAACTATTTATATTTATCTCAAAATATACAAAGAGAAGAGCTCCTTTGAATTCTAGTAAAAAAGCGAGTAGTTTGGCATGGTATAAGCAGCGCATCTATATCCATATTTTAGTAAGAAATTAATCACAAGGTTTTGCTTATTTAACTTTCAATAATAACTTTGACCGAACAGGCCGCCTTTTTGCAACAAGAGTCTTAAGAGTTTTAATCGTAGATTTTTATTAAGGTTAACAAAAAAGAAGCCTACTTATAAGTTTATCAACCTAAAGATTTATATGAATATGCCAAATAGTTCTATTTTTGATATTCATGTATATACGGAATACTTATAAATAGACTGGAACTTTCTTTATTGCTTTTTCTCTGCGCGAAAGGAGTTCAAACTTAAACATTCTATAATGACTGCAGGCTCCCTGCAACTGACAGCTAACCCCATATCCAGTATAACTGGCCTTGAACCTATCATATTTCAAGAGCTAACAGCGCTTAATCTACCATTGAGTTTTTGAGAAGTCCTTATTTAATAGAGGACATGAATTCTTTAACTTTATTTAAATATTATAAGAAAACCTTAAGTTTTTTTAATATATTTATCTTTGAGAATCTAAAACTTCTATATTTATCGTAATTCGTAAAAGGGATCCCCTAATTCAACATCTCTGACTGAGTCTATCAACAGAGCTGCTTCTCAAAATTATATATTAACTTTACTTTAACAAAGAGCTTTAAGTACAAAAAAACAAGTGAGAATTTTCTTAAAAATTTATACGTTTACTCGCGTAGAGGTCCATCCGTAGCTTGAAAACTAAACTGCGTATTTTTGTCGAGAAGTAACTGAAAGTAAATGACATGCAATAGATATACTTTGACTTACCAATCCATATCTTACCCAGATATATAGAATATATTTAAAAAGAGGCGCCATAGTGATCACTTACTTTTACGATAACTTTGCGATGTTCTTTTTGGGAGGTACCGGCTAGCTTGTAATTCCCGTTACTCATTTATTATTAAAGTACTGTCTTCGAAATTGCCTATATAGAAATGCGGAAGCTAAGTCAAAATTCTAGGTTGTTTTGCTTACTTTTATATCTGGGCCCAATTAGTGAAAACTTATAAGGACTCTTGTAAATATTTCATACTTTATTGTTTCTAATATGCTTTTCTTAAGTAGCGAAATTTCTTATTATAAATATTATAAACTAGAATTTAGTAACCTTCTTTCGGTAAAAATAGAAATATCTGTATTTAAATGCCCAAGGTTAGAATCCCGTCCTATTAGCTGCTCCTCGTCGTTCGTTTTGTCATAATTAAGCTGAGTTCTGAAATTATATCGAAATGGGGTAACAAGTACCTCTTATCAGAATTAATTACTTCTCTTATGAAAAATTTATATATAAAGTTCTATTATCAAGGATTTGAAACCTTTTTTACTAGTCATGATAATGTGTGAGATATAGAGAATTCCTTGGAAAGTTTGTATGATACTTTACCGCACGTATCTTTCTTGGTTGGAAAGTGTCCTAAGAAATACGCTAGAAAGTAGCACCGACCGGGAAGTAAACCCTTGTAATTGGTGGAGAATAACAAGTGTACAAAAGGGTGAGTAAAGGCAGCTAAGACGATAATAATAAAGAGAGATTCGAACCCATGCTTTTATTTGGCTGCATTCCGCGTCGTGCCGAAATCTTCTCTAAGATTTTCTTCTCTAAGGGTTTTGGGGTTTTAAAGGATTAAGCTCAAGTGAATGTCCTTATTTTTATGTTACGAGAGTTTCCGCTTTAACGAGATAGGAATTGTTTTATTTAAGTAAGGGAAGTTTCGAAAGAATATAAAATGGAATAAATGTATAAGAAATCAAACGCAAAAGAGTTGAGATGTAACCAGCTTACTGTGCATGGTAATTCTTGTTTTAATGCACGGAAATGTTCATACAACAGGTTTTTTATATTGCTCTAATGATAATGAAAGTTAAGTACTCTGGAAATAGAAATATAATGGATATAATGAGCTATCTAGAACAGATGATAACCCAGCCATAAGTAGGGATCTATGAACAAGAAACATAAAAACTATTACGAAGTTGGATTAAAAGGGATAATTTAATCAGGAGTTTTCAGTTTATATTGATTGCGATCTATATACGATTTATTTTCTACGTGTTCACAAAGGGGGAAATAACTGGAAAAAAGAACCCTATTTAGTAAACCAGGACTTTGCCTGCCAGTATTTAAGGTTATACCGAGGACTCTGTTATTATATATTATACTAGCATTATATACTCAGTTAAAAGCCCCAATATTTTATTTTTACAAGAAAGGGAAGGTAAAATCTGATACTTTATTGGGTTAAGAGTTTCTTATGCCTTTATATTAGAATGTCACACTAAATTCAATACGAGAGTATGCATTTAACTTGGTTAGTTTCCATATTGTTTTTTATAGTACTTCATAGAAGAATGTTCTTTGGGTAGGAAGTGTGGTTTATAGAAAGTCCACCTGATATTTACTGAAAGAATAATACCTGGAATACTCTAACAAGTAAGAAAAAAACTTGGTCGGATTAGGTAGTTTTTTAATGAGGTCTATAGTTTAGTATAGAGGCGTACCCCCGTTAGGAGTGTATATAAAATCATTATAACTCATAAGAATTCCTTTCAATTGTTACTATTGCCGGAATCCCACATTTAAATCACGAGAATAATATCTTATTGTGTGTCCTTAATGCTATGCTATAGTTTTCCACCAAGAGAACAGGATTTTAATTACTGGTAAGGAAGCTCCTTTTGCTCCAAATTTAGTAATATACTTAACAAGAAAAGGATTGTTACCATTATGTTAACGAGTACTATAAACTGGAAACTGTATGGAATTCCTCTAGGAAAAATTACCATTTGTATTAGCGGAGATTGGCAGTATATTTTCTTTACATTAGTGTACTAGTAATAATAAGAGAATATTAGTTTACATGGGTTATACGAATATACCCAGGTATCAAACTTTTGCAGAAATTTTAGAATCTGAGTCCTTGTTTATTTTATTGACATACTAGATCCTGTTTTTTGCAGGAGAGGCCCCTCAGGTATAGGCTCCAGTATCCATACTAGGGGCTCGGGCTGTTTGCACGGATGATTCCTTATTTCTTTCTACCTGAAATTTATGATAGAATCTAAAACAGTGAACATTATAAAGAAAATTTATAAGCTAAGTCAAGTCAAAGACAAGGATCGTCTAAAAGGCGGGGTTATTCAATGTTTAGTAATTTATATATATATAAATTAAAGAGAGTTTAGTATTCATGTATACTTAAAACTTGGAGTCATTTTAATCACTTAGATTAAGATCTAGGTTGTGCAGTTGCAAGTAGTAAAGTTATAGGCTTTCAGTGAAATATACTATAAACATATTTAGGAATAAGCTAACAGGGGTTATCAGTAATCCAACAAGTCTGGGATCCCCAGGTTCCCCTTTTTGGTATTAAGCCTGCCAGCAGCCTCTTACCTAATTGCTTTTACACTCTCATAAGATATAAATCTTAATATATAAATAAAAGAGTCCCTTGGTAGTAGCAAACCTAGCTTGTATTGAAGACATTGTCAACATATTAAGTGCTTCCTCTTAATTACAGGAGTCCGGTACTCTTTTCAAATAATAACACCAAAATATTGAATATAAAATATATGGAACCTCCTTATCTTCTAGACTAATAGAGTCTTATTTTAAAAAAGGTATGCCTCTTTATTCGCACCCGTTAAAGTTAATCCTCAATTTAAAGTTAAAGTACAGTTTTATTAGGCTCTGGAATCCCTATAAGGAAGGAGGGGCTAAATAAAGAAATCGTAGTCTAATTATTCAAAAGTTAATATTCACTTAAATAGAAGACCCGAATCTCTAAAATACAAAATCTTGCCTGAAAGCTAGTAAAAAGTTAAAAGAGCTCCTAGATACTAGATATAAGCTATTCCACAATACGAGACCTATAAATTTATTACACGTCACGGACTTTATCCGATAACAATCCTAGGTTCCAATCCCGTAGAAATTGTACCAAAAAAGTACTTTTCTATTTATAGTCATGCTAGACTCAGCCCCCCTGTTTCGGAAACAGGCTACCCAAGGAGAAGACGCAGTCGGGAAATTCCTCTGAAAAAGAGTGTCTAAGTTTCTCATAGAAATCTAGTACGTAGCTAGGGGGTTACTCGTAAGACTATTAAAAACTAGTATTAGTAATCAGACTAAAGGTTTTACTGGACTACAATTCTATAGCTACGAATAGGAATATCAGCATTTAAGAGCGTGCCTTTATTGTGTACTATTCCCAGAGTTCTATTCTATTCTATCATTTTACTAAATCGGACCTTAGTCTCTTTCCAAGTCCAATATGCTTTGAACCTGCATCCTCTGAAAAGAATTATCGTGTTTTAACCGAGCTTCGACTAAAGAAGAAGTCCCCCAACAGCCGACCTATGAGATTCGTAAATATTAGGAACGCTTGACTATAAAACGGGGAGTCTTGTCCCGGAATTTTTGCTAGGTTCTGGCTTGGGACTTTGACACCTACCCTTATTGATCTATGAATTGACTTTGCTGGAAGGATATCCTTATATAAAACCGTCCTGAAAACTTATTTTAAATTAATCTAAACCCGTATACTAATTTAATTAGATTTCCTCTATTAAATATTAAAGTAGGCATATATTCAAAAAAACCTGGAATGCAAAAATATTATAGTGAAAGGACACTTGTTTTTGAGGTTCAAATCCAGTACACTCTAATAATAGGAAAAAAGGATAACTTAGTTCATACGAGAAGTAACTCGCCTCAAGGATAAGTCATCTTTTTCTATCACTTTTTTTTTATATACTTGGTATTCTTTCACATTTCAGGGACCCATGTAGTATATAATATAACGTCACAGAAAAGAAATACGGATATATAAAGTTTTTTATGGGGACAATTGAGCAGCTTCCTTCTCAATTCAACACTGGCAAATCGAACCACAAAAGAGTGGTCGCAAGTTTAAGGTCCGCCCCATCAGATTCGGAAAGAGACTAAGGTACATAATATTTGATTATTTAAGTCTATATTTTAAAAGGATGCCCAAAATGTCCTATAGAACAACCCCACGTCAGAATGTGCGCATAATCCTTAGTTTTTATCAGGTACCTGAGCCTAATTTAATGACAGGGTTTAATATTTTTAACACTGAAAAAGCATTACTTCTACTATACATTCCAGGAATAGCAAAATATAGTAATAGACTTATTAAAACCCTTTAACTTAATGCTCAATGGGAGTCTCTCTAAAATCCCTATTAGTGTTTATCCCGAGGACTTTTATCTATAAATTTAGAATAGCAGAACTCGCGAAAATTTGGCACTTAAAACAACAAATATTGAATTTTATTCATTTCTTTATTCTGTGAATGAAATTTCTTTTCAGCAGCTAGGGAGTCTTCTTCAAAAACTAGGAAGTAAATACCACATTTTAACCAAACTCTTGCAAGAATTAACAGAGCAATTCTTTGATAAAAACACAATAAGTACGAATATAGGTAAAAAAATCCATAAAAGAGCCTTAGAGCACGTTCTAGCTCGGGTAAGGGCCCTCATTTTTACGAAGAAAAGCATCATATATCAATGAAGGGATACTAGTGTAGTGTCTCAAATCTTATTTTACTGAATCCTAGTTTATTCTTCTTGTTAAGTTCTTCTCTTTTTAGCCTGCAATACAAGCTAATCTTCAATACTACTTTTTGCTTTACTAGAGCGTACTTTTAAGGGTGAGATTCGTTTTAGTAAATTTTATTGTTACCTCAGTTCTCCAAAGCGAAACACCTTGCCTAACTTTCTTTTCTCGAAAAGGGAACGACATCACGCTCCAGTACGATTTGGAATACATTTTATGGCTACTATAAAGTTTTAAATAGCTAGAATTGCTAAAAAGCGTTTGAGTCTTTGTTGAGAATTTAAGCAAGGCCCCTCCGCTTTGGGATGGTACGTACTCTCTAAAAACTGCATTTATCTAAAAATCCGTGTATGTAGCTAGTAAAACGCCCGTAAGTCTTTTTACTCTTGTGTGTTTAAGCCCATTAAAATTATATTATATTATGTGAAAGCAAGTCGTTAGAATTGTTTAACGAAAAAAACTCCCATGCCTTTTTTCCTATATAATATTGAATGTAGCTTACTAAAGGGATAACTTGAGCAAAACCTAAGGGTAAGGGGTCCTTTTAAGTATACAGCTCCTTACAAATAATTGGGATCCTAAATTAAAAAAGGAGGTTATTCCTTTGAGTACCTCAGATATCTAGTTAACTATGCTTTTTTGTATCCGATATGCAAGACACTAAAAATCCCACCTTAGAATTTTTTCTGAAAGGTAAGATTTCATAGAAGTGGAATTGAAAATATTTATCTGTAAACAAATGCTCTATAAAAACCTTATAATTATATAATTACAGGATATATACATATGGAGTACTCTGTTTGCGAGCACCCTCTCTTTTCCGTCCGAGTTTTCCTGCATTTCTCCATCCTAGATCTTATGCTAGAAGCTACTTTTTTCTTACAGTACTCCTTTTACCCTTAAAAAAAGGTAAGGAGGGAATCGCAAAGTAAGTAAACTTCATATAATTAAATAGACTTTAGGAGCCTTTATAAGGCCTTGGTATAGATTTCAATTGTATAATAAATTCTATTAGAATCATATTCCCGAGGTATGGTATTACACGGACAGTAGTTTTTGCTTAGACTAAAGGACTCATTGGAATGAGAGTCGCTCAAACTCTACTAGAGTACCTGTTTAGTTTATGTTAAAAATAGAATAGAATTTCGTGTTGCTACCTACACGCGAGATAAGAAAACCTTGAGGAACTCCTAGAATACCGAATCTCTGAGTTTAATCTGATATGCTGTAGCCTTAAGCGATAACTACTATCTATACATGCCCAGATGTTGTCCAATAGCTTTTTTGGACTCCAGTGAAAAAATCCTAAACCAAGACTCTCCTGGGTCTAGCAGGACTTGAACCTGCGGCCATTAGATTAAAAGCCCTATGCTCTACCGAACTGAGCTATACACCTCAAAAACAAATAAGAAATAGGGAAAAGAAGAATTAATTAGTACGGGGTTCCCTTTCTTCCTTGAACTAAAAAAGAAAGTCATCAAAAGTCTCTATTTATATACGCAATTCTCCTTTAGCCTCACATTTCAGGAATAAGGGTTTTCCGAGAGCTGCTTTTTCTTTGTTATTTATGAACGTTTTTAGTATTTGAAGCCCTATAAGTGTAGAATTTACCTAATTAGGAAATTACTCTACTAAGGAAAACTCCTGATAAATTTACTTCTTAGATAAAACTCGAGCAGAGAAGTAAATATAAACTTGTTATGTGATGAATCAAAAACTCGCTGTAGGGCCCTTTTCGTGACCTTTAACCTGGATTCAGGGACCCTTTACTCAACAATTTTTACGAGGTTTTCAGTATATATTCTAGTTGGTAGTGTCGCTGGGATAAAGCTTAACAATTACTTCGACTATAAGAGATTCCGGGTTACTACTTACGAGGAGCTTTGCGTTTCTAAATTAAAGGGATTTTGAATTGCTATAAACAAAGACCCGGGCTTGTTATTAGGTAGGCCTTGATAAGATTTTTGAGTAAAGTTAACAAATAAGTATGAGTAAGTTTGGCTCTGAAGTTTCCTTTTAATATTCGGATTACTGGCTCAGTTAAATACGAGAAATTTAGTAATGCTTTTGCTTTTAATAGTAGTTAGATGACCAAGAACCCTTAGATTAGATAAGAAACTTTCATTTTTATAACAAAGATTTTAAAGACACGAAACGGATTACTTTTGTTTGGGATCACTTCGAGAAGTAAATGAAGACAGTAGACTATAAAAGCTGGTATTGCTACTCAAACTTAGGAAAAAGTAACACTATTTGAGCTTCCTTTAGGGGTCTCAGGTTAAGTTTATATAACGAGTTTTGGGTTGGGTATTGTAAACAAATCAATTATAGTGACGTATAGCCTAAAAGGGCTGTTCTTGAAGTTAGAAAGAGTTAGAACTTGTGTACATAGGCTGGGGGGTAACTTATTAGACACTCAAAAACCCCTACATTCCATGGGATGCCCCTAAGTATATTATAGCTTACCCCTTAAAAGCTTGCGAGAAACCTCTTTGTAGTAAGATGATTGCCCGCATATTTACGTATTTACAATAATATAATAAAGAAAGAGGAGCTCTTAAAATGAATGGCATTTCCTCGGAGGTAACTTATTGACCTAAGATAAAATGGGCATATATTTTCCGCTTATAAGATCAAGTAAAAACCTCATTAATCTAAGTTGTATATGAGAGTCCTTCACAAGTGGGATTTAATGCTTACAAGGTATAAAACTCCATTTGCATATTCTATATAAAGTCTTTCTAGGGAGGGGGCCCTAACTGCTGAAAAGGGGAATTTAAAGTATAGCTATAGGCTTTATAGCACTGAAAACATAAAAAGCAATTGGGTTTTCCTAGAATAAAAGGGTTTACAGAAAAATAAGACTTAAACAAATTAAACAAAAGCATAACTAGAGATGTACCGAAAAGGTCTAATTACTACAAAGCGGACCTGCTTCGGTACATCTCTAGAAATAAAAAGCTGGTGAAGGAATTGTACTGGGCGTAGAAATAGGCTTAAATGTAAAATCCCCTTAGAGGAAGTCCCAATATCTATTAAAATTTCCTTACTTATTTTGTTTTGCTGCTCGATTCGACGTGAAAGTTATATTAGAAGACCCCTTTTCTAGTTTCTCCCTTATGGAGTCCAAGTAGGTTTCATAAGCTAAAAGTTTTTAGATATTTTCTTATATTCTTGTTTATTGTAGAAAAAAAAGAACTAATAGTAACTGCGTTTCTATTTGAGTTAAACCCTTTGTAAAAAATAAGTTAGGGGAATCCCGTATTTCAGAGAAAGATTTTTATACTCGGGTTAACTATAAATTTATTGACTGTATTGACTGTAGAGTAAAGCCTTGGCAAATACACTTGGAAGTAATGAATATATGGCTGTAGACAAACTAAGTGAATTAAGAAGCCTCCCTTCTTTTTCTTTTGGATGTATCCCCTATAGTAGGGTTCTCTATTAAATAAAAAATTCTCCTTTTTTTGATAGCAGCTCCGTGTTATAGTAGCAGGGTTTATCTTGTTTTCTTTGTATTATAGTACGCGTCTAGATGTACCTAAACTTTGAAAAATTCTCTTAACGCGAGGGCAACGAAACAGAGACTCTGTATTCGTAAGAAATCCCTTAGTATAAAAGCCTTCGTTTGAGTAAGTAATCTTACATTATTGTATTGAAAGATCTAAAATTTTGTGTTTTTAAGAAGTTGTAGAATTTCCAGAAGAACTTTTTAGGGTGGAGCTTATTATATTGTAATTTAAAGGCTTAAGTATATACCAATCTAACAGCAGGGAGCTCACTTTCTTGGTTATAGTAGCTATAAAGATCTAGCAAAAACAAGGGGGCAGAAGCAAGGTCCCTCAACTAAAGAAGTCTAAAAAAGTAGAGGTACCCATCTAAGTCTTACGACAGTTCACCTCTTTTAAGAGTCTCGGTAATAATAGGAATTCCTCTTTTTAACCAAATTTTGGTATAATAGTTTCTAAAGGCAGAGCACCAAAATTCAATTTAAACCGGATTTTCTTTTGTTTCTTTATTAAAAAAGAGAGTCGGTACCTTTGGAGAAAGTTTCACTAAGAAAGAAATTTCTAGTATAGTAATACCCCGTTTGAATCCGAATTCATATACATATGGGGAGGCTTGGAAGTCAAGCTAGTATTTTTTAATTATTAAGGGTTTTTAATTCATGTGGACATCTTGAAATATACGAAAATAAGCATAGTTAGTTTTATTTGCTTTAGCAGAGCTCTGGGTCTAATTTCACAAGAGCCAAGCCCTCCCGCAGCTCCGTCTCAATCGGAGGGATAAGAAAAGGCCTGAACCTAAAGCGTGTGTTAAGTCAGGGCTTTGTTCAGTTTCTCTTATTTCGAAGTAGTCGCATAAATCTTTAATAATCTTTGCTCGACCTCCTCTTAATCTGAACCATAAGGCAGATATCTAGTTATATACAGGAACCCTTGCTCGTCTAGTTGAAAGACTTCTGTAATTTTAGTACAAAACCAATAAATAAGATTAGACAACTAATATAAGATTTCTGGTCTACGCCCCTTTTAACTATACAGTTGCTTACGACGGAGTCCTTCTACCTTTAAACTATCTATGTTCATTTCGTTTTTAAGCATATCTATATAAAAGAATAACTTTATCAAAGGGGTTCTTCCAAGAATTTATCAGACTACAAAAAGTGTTATAAGATCAGGGGCCCGTTTTGCTACTTTTGAAATGAAAAATCAAGACGATAAGGTAAATCTAAGTATTAGAACGTATTAATTGGTCCCGTTTACTCATATAGGAATTTCTTTTTTAAGGCGCTTAACTAATACTATCGATCCAAAGACTGCTGGGCTGTATTTCCTGTCAATAGAAAGCCCTTTATATATTAGGGTCCCTTGCTAATTTTATTTTACAATGCTCTTTGAAAGGTCTAAAATAGAAGCTATATAGGAGACTGCTTTAGTTAACTTATCTATACTAGGAAAAGGGGTGACTAAAAATAGAAGTGTTTAACACAAGCATTCAAAAACTATTAAAGTCTGTTACCTAGAATTTTTTTACCATAAATAGCGCTTAAAGGAGCATATAGGAAGCTGTTAAATCTAGAATCCTGTTTCAAGGGTTACTGATCAAGGGGCCCATCTAAAGTCTAATATTCTCTAAAATGTCAAGGTTCTGATGGATTAATATTATAAAAAGAGGGGTCAAAAAGAACCAAACTAAACTCTTACTTAAGTTAGGGGTACTTTTCTATTTTCTTGTAATTGCTTTAGTCTGTGCCAGAATGTTCGAATAATGAAGAATAGTCGGGTTACCTAAAAAGGCAATTTAGTATCTACCTACAATCCTAAGGAGACAAAACAATCAATGAAGTACAAATAGTTGAGAACTCTGTCAAGTGAAAAAAGCATTATAGCAAAATAAATCTAGTTAGAAATTACTCTATAGACTAATTCATAAGATAAAAGACCTTTATACAAGATGTATGAGATCCTTCTTTGTGTAAATACAGAGTTACCGCATAGTATAATTGCTGGCATAGATCAAATGCTATAATATTTATTAAGGATTGCTCTAAGGCAAGTGAAAGACAAAGCAAATAAAGGAGTTTGCTTACTTTCTAATAACGTGAGAATTCTCTCAGTGTCTCCTGTATTATCAAGCTTTACTTATAAGGTTCCGCCCCAGACCAGAAAAGGGATTCGTATAAAAAATGAGATTGCGTTCGTTACTCCTTGACTCTTAAATTAGACTTACCGATCTGTAGGAAATCCGGTATTTAGAGCAAACTCAAAATACAACTGAAATTAAGGGACATTCGTAGAGATTTTATAAAGACTCTCGGTAGTAAGCTAAAGGGTTCATTTATATATTGAGGGAGTTTCCCTAAATTTTAAGGACTTGTACCTTTAGTATTTTTTTTTGTATTATTACATAAAAGCGAAAAAAGGTAAGTCAAACTTGCTATAGATCTTATTTTTAGTTAATTTATAGTATATAGTCCTTCTCCTTTGAGTGTCCCTAATTGCCCCATACATTCAATGGATCTAAAATTTATTATAGATAAGAGGTATCTCATACCGAATGGGTTGACTAAAGCAATAACTAAGTTTTCATGAAGTCAAAATATTCCTTTAGAGGAGCCCTTTACTAAAAAATATTAACTTTCAAAATCTGAGTTATGCAACTAAACCCTATCCTCTGAGCAACTGCCTCAAAATACCGTATTCTAGACACAGTTTACTTTAGATTAGAGAAGTGATAAAAGGCTAGGCTAATTTCCTCTTAACTACCAAGTTGGACTGTTTGTTGTTTCGAGTAAGAAAGATCTGCAGTTCACGCTACCCAGACCCCCTGTTGATGAAGCGACCATCCTTAGAAGTTTTCCCTATACTGCATGTATTGTTTTTTACCTTTGTTGGGATAATTTATAAGTAATAATGTAAATACACCTTATCTCATGATTATCGTCCTTTCTTGGTTTTTGACAAAAAGTGGATCAGTATTATAGATACCGGAAATAGGAGAACTCTACTTCAAAAAGCTTTTCCTCGGCTTGTCCAAGATTTTCAATGGAAGAATTGTAGATACAATTTATGGATAATATATAAAACAAACGATATAAATTTGGCAGACAACAGAAAAACAGCGGGTTTCCTAAATAATAGATTTTTTTATTGCCGGTACCCCTTAGAATATATCAAGGCTCGACAAGTTAAGGTTAAGGAATCTCATTTTATTGGTATAGCGTAGAGTCATCGACAAAAATGTCATCGGTTCAAGCAAAACTGGACCTTTGTCTTAGGTTCGAAACGGGGTACTCCGTAATACTTTTATTTTGAGCCCTTAAAGTATCCATGCAAAAACCAAGTACTGATTCGAGGGGGCTTTATGAGGGAATCGTTAAGTGAATGTCCAAGATATTCTATAAAAATAAGTTCGCTTTATAGGTGAGTTTTTTATTTGTTAGTATCCCCCTTCAGCCGATGCTATTAAAATCGTAGGTACTTAATATTCTTCTTTTCCTTGATCTGAAAAACTAGAATATTTCTTAACAAAACCGGGTTTTAGTATATATCTAGACAGGGAAGTCAAAAAATGGAATGAAGAGTGGTTTTTACATAGGAATGCGCTCTCTAATAAGCTTTTAGATATCCTGTTCTCTTAAATTAGCTTCAACAATAAATTTCCCCTTAAACTGAGCTTGTAGATCGTGCTAGATATAGAGGTAGAGTATATGTCAGATAAAAGCAATCTCATCATACTAATAAAAATCCCACACATCCAAGCATATGGAATATAGGCTCTATACATACAAAATAGATTATAACCCTTTTTCCTTTATGATTTTGTTGTATGCTCTAGCCTGTTCGTTTTAATTGTACTAAATTGCTAGCTGTACCGTACTATACTATAAAATTTCATGGATGGACTATGAATTGCCTATAAAAAGGATGGAACATTAGAGTAAGCTTATTTACCCTCATATTAGGTACTATCGACCCTATACTTAAGATTTAGTAGCAAAACAAACATTTAAAATAGAGTTCTGGCACTTCGTTTACTCGTACTGTAGGCTTAAAAGCCTTACCTTGTACTGTATTGTAGCTATATGGGAGTACTTAAAAATTCCTGGTAGACCTACCCCATACAAGTTACAGACCTAACAAGGAAGTTGGTCATTTCAATAATAACAGATAAAGCCGCTCCCTCTTCAAATCAAGTAAGAAAGACGTATACTTATCCGGCAGGCTCCGCACACTAAAGGTAATTTTGGACTTTTAGCTATGCTTAGTACAGTTAATTAATAGATATTGTTATGGTAACAAAACTAGGTACAGGGATATTTAATCTTGTCTTCTATATTTTTATATATGCTTTATTAGAAAAGCTCATTGGTTGGCTTCGGTTCGGGGGATATTAAGTGATTCCCTACTATTTATATCCTTCTAGCATTTAATTAGATAAAATACAATTAAAGTTGTATCTGTCATAACAAATATATAAGGGGAAACTGGCAGGAATAAGTAAAAAACTGTGGAGATATCGAAGTTTCGCTCATAAGAACCGTTGAGTTTTAATTTGGTAGTTAGTATAATAGAGGGGAATCCCGTATAGTAAAACAAGATAATAAGTACATTAAATTAAGAGCAGTGCTCCCTTTTTCAAAGTTTCAGTGTAAAAAATACTGGGCATAAAAGTATAAATTGGCGTAATGCATTTGAAAAACTAAGAATTACTTTGTAGTCTTATACTCATATTTAATAGTACTGAAGAAACCCTTAAGTTACGAAGTAGTTACATTACACATTATATAAGAGTTAGATATATTAACTAAGGTAAAACAATAACTTTCAAGCTTTGCTCGGTGGCTTGAATTCCATTATATTAGAATTTCAATAGTTGTATAATGCAG
>JAYMSZ010000047.1:0-37619 GCA_036897665.1 Pelargonium citronellum
GTTTTGCTGATTTTTGAATGGTTTGGTTTGTGATCAATTTTGTGCAGGGATTGTGGCAAACAAGGCTACTTGGGTGAGGAGATTTCATCATATCATCCCTTGCTACTCCTTGATTTCTTTTTAAAAAAATTACTGTGTTAGAATCATAGATTCAGCTTTTGTTTATGATCACTTGCTTCTCCTTGATTTTATTTTTTCATATGTTGATGGTTTTAGAATCATAGATTTTTTCTCTGGTTGATGATCACTTGGTGTTAGGATCATAGATTCTTTGGTTAATTTGTTTATGATCAGTTGCTTTTTTTTTTTTTTGATATCTATGATCAGTTGCTTATACTTGATCTTTTTTTAATATTATTATTTTTAAAAAATATTACTTATGGTGTTAGAACCATAGATTCTGCTTTTGTTTACTATTACTTGCTTCTCCTTGAATTTTTTTTAATTATTGGTGATGTTAGAATCATAGATTCTGCTTTTGTTTATGTCTTTATGATCACTTGCTTCTCCATGGTTTTTTAGATATTGATGGTGTTAGAATTATATTTTTTGCTTTTGTTTATGATCACTTATGTCTACTTCAAGTCTTTTTAATTTTGTGTGATTGATTGTGATGGAAACTTTGATGCTGCCTTTGCTTATGATTACTTGCTTAAGCTTATTTTGATTTTGTTTCGTGTTAGAAACATGTGTGTTGCTTATATGCTTTATTGCTAATTGGGTTTACTTATATGATTCTCCATGGTTAATGTTCATAGGGGGATTTGATACTGCTCATGCTGCTGCTAGGTAGGAAGAAAATGTTTTTGAGTTGGTTTCTAGTATGGTTTCTTATCGGACTTTCTGGTGGATTTTCATTTTAATTTGGTTTATAATCTCAGAGCATATGATCAAGCTGCAATTAAGTTTCGTGGAGTTGATGCTGATATCAATTTCAGTGTCAGTGATTATGATGAAACTATCAAACAGGTGGGTGCATGATATGCAATCAACTTTCAGAACTAGAACATGTTTATATATTTTCTGTTTTATCAGCATGTTTTGCTTTCTGATTGTTCTGCAGATGAGTAACTTCACCAAGGAAGAATTTGTGCACATCTTGCGTCGCCAGAGCACCGGATTCTCGAGGGGAAGTTCGAAATACCGGGGAGTGACGCTGCACAAATGTGGACGATGGGAAGCTCGTATGGGGCAACTTCTCGGCAAGAAGTGAGTAGCACATTATCTTGAATATTCAATGCCTACAATTCTGTTTGTTGGGTATCCATGGCCATTTCAAATCATCTACGATAAATTTTCTGATGGGGATTTGGTTAGTTACTTTGTTCTCATTGATGCCATTGCTGTAGGTATATATATCTTGGGCTTTTCGACAGTGAGATGGAAGCTGCAAGGTTCTTATTATTATTATACATTTTTCATTTATGTACTGAATGTCTATGATTTATTAATGATAATGTGAATGTGCCATTTCAAAGTCATTTTTATGATAAAAAAGTCCTAATCCAAACATGAAGAATCAGAATCTCATTTTCAATCCCATTCTTTAGCTAATTTTTTTATCCAATTGCCACATTGATTACTCTTTTTTATAGGCAATTGCCAAAGCTATGGGGATTCGAATTCCAATTAACTTAATTAGTTTCTGTTTACTGTTTTAGGGCTTATGACAGGGCTGCTATAAAATGCAATGGGAGGGAAGCGGTCACTAATTTCGAGTCAAGTACATATGAAGGGGAGATAATTTATGATGCTGGTAATGAATGTCATGCTCAATATTAAAATGTTGAATTTATTCGATTTTGCCAGAGTCCTTGGCTGATTTTCAAGAACTAAGCAGTTCATATCTTTGATTTGCTATGCAATGAAGTGTCTATACTTTTACGATTTCTAGGTGCTGAGCACAACCTTGATCTGAACTTGGGGGTGGCTCCTCCTCATTTTGCTCATTACCAAAACGACAAGAATGCAGCTGGTTTTCATTTTCAGAGTCGGGATGAGGCGCCTGATGGCAAGACAGCAAGGGTAATTCCTGAAATAGGAAATCAAATTTTTTCATTCAAGCATTTAGCTCTGTACTCAGAAATCAGAATGAAATATTTCCGAGTGATGATCCAGTTTATCTGTTCCATTGTTCTTGTTTAACAGATTGAGAACTCTTCCCTGACAATTTTTCAAGCTCAACCCATGCATACACCTGCAATGGCATCTGAGCGACCTCCTAGCTCAAGTGGCGTAAACTCTACTTTCTTTCCCTATAAGGTAATGTCGTTCAATCTATACAAGAAGTTATGCCATTAAGTCTCTGCAGCACATGATTTCTTGTAAGATGCCTTATTCAACGAAGAACACTCAACACCACATCCCTAGATTCTTACAAGTCCTAGTTCTATGCTATGAAATGAAACAACACAACTCAATTACGCATATAAATACTCCTCTTTGAACTTTTTAAGGCCAAAGCAGTGTCAAGTCTGTAGTTTCCTAATATGTACCCCCTCCGTCCCAAAATAAGTGTCTCGTTTCTCTTGCATTTTTTTGTCCCAAAATAAGTATCTTGTTTCCATTTTAGGAAGTTAGTTATGCATGAATTGTCAATGGTATCCTTAAAAGTTGGTTAGTACATGTGCATAGGGTTAGAAGAGGACATATGCAAACTAACTTCTTGTTTTTTTCCGATATGGAAAGCATGACACTTATTTTGAAATGGAGGAAGTAATTTAGATTAAGAAGTTGGGTAATCATCATTAACCAGTTTTACCGGCTTGCATGTTAGTGCCCAAAGTCATAAGTTTCCAAATGAATGAATGCTGAGGTAGCGTTTGGATTAGAATTTTTGTTCAGAAATGGAAACAAGAATGCGATTCACTCTCATCATGTTTGGATTAGAACTTTTTAGTCATCAGAATGACTTTGGAATGGGAATCTCACATTTCTGTTCCACTTTTCTTAATCTAAACGTTACATGAATGTATTGTATACGTTATTTTTACTAACATCATCATTGCCTTGATTAGTTTCAGGAAGGAGCAATAGATAAGAGGATGGGTATTGATCCCCAACCGAACTGGCCATGGCAGATCCAAGGCCCTAATGTCGGGATCATGACTCCAGTGCAATTCTTCTCCACTGCAGCATCATCAGGATTCTCTTCTTCAACAACAGTTGCACCATTGGCTGCTGCAAATACACCGCACCTTCTCAGTACAACACATCCTCCACCCTTTTCCCCATCAATTGCCGGCACAAACAAATATCATTTCTTCTGCAGAAGCTGAAAGGCCCAGGTAGATCATAATCCATAATCCAAGTTTCTCTGTTTTTTATACAAAAACAAGAAAATTGGTTGACACAAGATGACTTCTAGGTGGATTTTAACATGCGAATTAGACTGATCAGCGATCTTACCTTCATGTTACACGTTAACATGATTAATTAAGCATCTAAAACCGTCTTCACGGAGCTTGATTGTTGGCTTGTGGCGTTATGATTCATGGCCATATATATGTACTGGTAAAAACTAAAAGACTGATGTGTTGTTCAGATGGTTTCTAGTTTCAATTTGTTCCAAAACTATGGCACTAAATTTCCTGTAGTGTAGTTATTGGACTTGGATGTTAATTGTGTGATTTTCACTATATTTATTATTTAGCATTGTTTCATTGCTTTCTCACTTGGTCAAATTATAGGACCATTATTTTGTTTGGCTTTTGCTACAAAAAGGATTGGCCAAAGCTCACATGTTCTACTTATGGTTGGGGTCTATTGTTTTTTTGTTTTTTTTGTTTTTTCAAATAAGCTGCATAACTTATTTTGTCTAGCAAGTTGAGTGTGATGCAAGTAAACTAAAAACATCATATGGGTTCAAATCATCCCAACAACATTTTCGTTCCTGAGAGATGACTCAATAATTCAAAGCTCACATTTTTCTACAAGAGGTTCAGGGTAACCTCTTCTCATCCTCTCATCAAGATTCAAATCAAAAGTGAGATGTTTGGACCGATATATTGTCCTTTTAGGCATGAGATTATTTACTTCGACACGATGTTAAACAAATTAAATGATATTTTTTTAGTTTTGTATGTTCCATTCCGCTCCCCAAATCCAAACAATCCTAATTGCCCCCACACTCTTCTAAGAGGCTTTATAGGGCTGAGTATTATATAATTTATCTCAAGTTAAACTTTATAAGCCTAAAAGTTTGGTACAATTTGGTAATGTGGTGTAAATACCAATTGCTATGTATTTATTTTGGTTACAATTTGTGTATTATCTTTTCTTTCTATTGCATAGACATTTCAGGTTTGGCAATTTGTACTCTCTTAGTCATTTTTGGAAAGAATTGTGGTCCCAAATTCAATGAATCCATGGAAAAATAAGGGCCTGAGCTCTACTTTGTTTGGGGCTCACTCTATATCATCACTTGATTTCATCTTTGTTAATTCACCTTTAATTTAAGGCTTGTAATGATATCATATTAATGGAAATGAAAGTAAACTGTTCCAAAACAGACCTGTCCAAAAAAAGTAAAATAGCAAGTGCAATTCCATGTAGGAGGGAATTGGAATGAATGGTTTGAAAAAAAGTTAACAAAGGGTTTGATTAATAATATGTTAGTTGGTAAATAAAAATTAAAAAAAAATGTAAATTTACGAAATATTGTTTTTTGAACACAACTAGATTTATATCATTAGGCCAAATCGGCTAAAACTAAAGATGAAATCAAGGCGGGAGATTGATGACCAATCCACCTTACAACGCCTAATATAGAACTTGATGACGTAGCTAAAATATCGGCCACAAGATTCGCAGACTTATCCGAGAAAGACCAAAAGCATTAGAATCCTCCCCTTCAACTTGAATAACATTAACGACAAGCAGCGAATCCGACTCAATGTTAACCCGATTCCAACCATGATCCACCAGCCAAGTGACTGCTTCATGAACCGTCATAGCCTCTACCTCCCTAACAGTCCCACAGCCATCCCACCCAGCTTGACCTCTATCCCAAACCCGACTTGTATGGTCTCAAACCACCCACCCCGCCCCACATTTATTCTCATGCGCAAACAAAGCACCGTCAATATTGACCTTGAGACGACCATGAGGCAGACGAGATCAAACACCACCCCTTATTAGACCGAGCACCATCAATATTAATTAAGATAAATCAATATTATATTATTAACTTATTTTTACTGTTTATTGATGAACAATACACGAATCAAAGTCATATCGATTTGAGATCAAATCAGATTGATCATAACAATTCATAACGTATCAATTAACAACATTTTTACTACTTAAGCTAAAATTAGGTCGACTCAAACTTTTCCTCTCATGCTTGTTACCTATTAGAACTTCTTTTGAGTTACAAAAGCTCCCGACCTCATGCAAAAGTAAGCTACTTTAAGGAGTCATGTAGAAGATCACTACTTTATCTGTTGACACCTTAAAAAAAAAAAGTAGTGTTGCTCCTATACCAAACTCTCTTGGCGCCATATGTGGCTCATATTTTAAATTTCCCGCCACAAGCGGGACCCACCACAACTTCCATTCATCAACAATTAAAATGATCCTAGCCGTCCAGGTTACATCTCATGATCCAACGGTGCAAAACGAACACGAGAACCTTCGCGCCTTTCTCATTCTCAGTACGCACTACTCACTTGTCACTCCACAGTCCACAGTATATATTTGCATGTTGCTTGAAAATCGGTACTGACCAAAGGCTCTTCTCCTGACATTTTCAGCCACCGATTGTCGCTACGATTTGCGTCTCTTTCAGTTTCCGATCCCGAGGTCTGTGGCTAAATTTTCTTCACTTTTTGTTTTTGGAATTGTACGTGATCCGTTCGTATTTTCTGTTTTGTATGCTGTTTGGCTGCCGAGAAAGCGAAGTAAAATCAAGCAAACGGAAATAATTTTGAAGTTTGAGCCAGATTTAGTTAATAGCAGTACTGAACGTTTCTAAGCTGTCTTGTTTTGCTTAATTCGAATGGATCCGTTTGTGATTTTGTGTTATGTGTGCTGTTTGGCTCCCGAGAAAATTGAAGGTTGAGCGAAAATTTAGTTGAGAGCAATACTGGAATTCTCTTAGCTATCTTGCTTTGATTCGCTCGGCATATAATCTGATTTCTAAGTCGGATTTGTGAAAATTATTGTTCATACGTGTTTGGACTGCCTATTCAATTAATTTGATCGTGTATGTATTTACGTGTAGTGTTTGGCCGGCGAGAAAGCAATTAAAACTAAGAAAACGAACACATAAAACCAAATTGTTTTAGTCTATCGTCTTTTGCTTCACTTTTTGTCTCTTCAGCTTGTGATTCCAAGGTCTGTAGACTTTGGTTTCCTTCAACTTAGCAATGTGCATGATCCGTTGGTGATTTTGTGTTTTGTGAACTGTTTGGCTGCCGAGAAAGCAAAGTAAAATTAAGAGAATGGAAACAATTTTGAGCTTAGGTGAAAATCTAGTTGATAGCAACTCTGGACATTTCTAAGCTATCTTGTTTTTCTTTGTAGTGTTTCTCATATTGATCTGGTTTCTTAGCCAACAAACATCAGTGATAGTGCTGTAAGATTTGTGAAATTTCCTTTTCATATATGTACTGATTGCTTAATGAATCCGATGATTGTCTTTTACGTGGTAATGTTTGGCTTCTGAAAAAGCAAATTACATAGTACTGATGTCTGATTACTGAACATATTCTAGCTAACTTCTTTAGCTTCACTTTGCTTTTGATCTGGCTTTGAGACAAACATAATTGATAGCTCCATCAGATTTTTGAATTTTCTTACTCATGCACGCGTCGATTACCTAATTAACCCGATTCTGGTCGGTAGTGGTGTTGTTTTGAATGAAAAACATCAGAACACCTCAATAATGAAAAAGTGTTACCCTACAGTGAGTGAGGAGTACTGTTGGTTGAGAAATGCAAGAAAAAGCTCAGAAGACTCATTGCTGAAAAAAACATTGTGCTCCAATTATGCTCGATTGGCGTAAATGTATGTTTGCTTGCTATTCTTATTGTTTGATTTGGTTTCTTTCTCTGATTTTGTACTATAGTTGAGAAATTGGTACTTGGTAGTACCTTGATCACTATGTGTATCAATGGTTTTTTGTGTTTATGTAGAATAGCTAGCATTCAGCTGGTACGTTTGATGTGAAGACAAATACAGGAGGACCATTCGGCTCGCTCACGAGGCAAATAATGGCCTTGATATCGCTGCCCGGCTATTAGAACCCATCAAGGAACAGTTTCCTATATTGTCTTATGCAGACTTATTCCAGGTGTACTTTGTAAGTAGATTGGTGAACTAAACGATTCTAAAACAGATAACTGTTTTTTACCTTGTATTTAAGTACAACCATTCTAGATCAATTTACGACTGATTTTGATATTCAACTCTTGGTTATATAGTTGGCTGGAGTTGTTGCTGTCAAAGTAACTGGTTGGCCGGAGATTCCTTTCCATCCTGGGAGGCCGGTCAGTCCACCTCTCTACTATTACCTATTTATTTTTAATTATTGAGTGGATATAATTTATATACAAAAAGTGCAGTACTTATAGAGTAACTAGTATTTGGAATCATAACTTACATGCATGCACGCTCAATCATGTATTTGACCCCAAAACTGTTTGGTTGTTGTTGTACATGCACACTCAAACATCTTAGGAGTTAGGACTAAACATAGTTCTTTGGAGATCATCAGTTAAGCTCATTTTAGCTTCTGATTTGCCTTGTAGGAGAGGACTCTTAAATGTGATCATTAGGATTTTTTAGCTGTTTTAGGGGAGGGGGTTGGTATTGAAAATCTCATGATATACTAATTTTTCAAAATCATTGCTTCTTTCCAAGTGCTTAAGTATTGAAAAAAAATTCTCTTATGGTGTGTTTGGGAACCAACATTATGCTGAATTTGAGTCAATTGAAGTGTATGGATACTCAAAGGATTTGGATTTGGATTTGACACAAATCTAATAGCATTCAAAACATGCATACAACATGAGATTTCAAATGATAACTCTTACCTTGTCATTTGTAATTTTATGATTTTTGCAAACATTGAATTTGTATTTGAAATACTATATGTTAAATTTTGGATTTCAAATCAAATCCAACTTCCCAATCACAACTGAAATCAGGACAAACGACTTGATTGATGGGATAGTAAAGTTTACGATGAGTGGAATATGGCAGAGTGTAATATTTCGAGATATGTAAAGGAAAAGTAAGGTTGTAAAGAGAAATGCATCCTCAATGATGTTTAGGCGAGTAAACGATAAGAAGGGATCTACTGCATAACGCTCGTAGTGTATATAATTGGGTGAAGGAAACTTAGAAAAGACAGGAACTTTAAATGATGAGGAGATGTAGCTGAGTAGAAAGATGGGTCACTACAGGAGTTTCTTACCAGTTAGAAATGCTTCTGATAATGGCATTGGGAAGAGGACCTCATGATGATATGGATTGACAAATGGTACTATTGATGGAATCTTGAGGTAGGGGCGTAGGGCTCCCACGTACTTGGTTCATCTCAAATTTACCCTCGCTTTTAGATCATTGCACGACCTAGCTAGCTCGAGTTCAGTTCCTCATTATCGTATGAGCTAAGTTGGTTTTCGTTCAAATGGTGTTGATGAGATTGCTCATAGTAGGCATAGTGTTTGGAGTCACAAAATTGGTCCTTTAATATTCATCATATGCAAAAACAGCAACATAACTTCAAAGTTGAGGCAAGGATTGTATGCTTGAAATGATGCTGAATCATAATTGCTTGTTGAGTGAACCTCAGTGTTAGTAGATCATAATAATCCAAATGGAATTAATTGCTCATGATAAATTTAATACTTGTGCCAACAAAATGTGATAAAGAAAATAATGTCATTGTGATGCTCTTTTTCGTTGTTGTTGTAAGGTTCCACAGTGTAAAAAAACAAATGATGTATTTGTGAAGGCAAATTCTAAAGACCCATAACTTTTTGCAGGACAAATCTGAAACACCACCAGAAGGTCGCTTGCCTGTAGCAACAAAGGTCTGGCTAATTTTCAAGGATTCAAATAATAGTAAGGAATAAATTGGGGAAAGAGAGCATTTGTCACTGATTGACCATCTCTAATGTTTGGTTATGTTTTCAGGTTCGGATCATCTAAGAGATGGTTTTGGCCGCATGGGTATCAGTGATAAATATATTGTTGCTGTATCTCTGGTGGTCAGACTTTGGTATAGAGCTGGAAATTTTGATCCGAATTCGCAGGTATCCAAACTGATCCGATTCCATCAATTTTTAAGTCGAGCTGGATTGGACTTATCCAATAAAAATACATATGAGATCGGATTAGATTGAGCAATTCTGCACATTTTATACTAAAATTCGATATCCGATCTGAACTCGTTTCGGGTCGGATTCAAATTAGTTTTTGTCCTTCTGAACCCTAAAAAATCCGATCAAATATCCAAAGCCTCTACTTTGGTAGGTTCATAAACCTGCAATTTCTTATAGCTTTTTCAAGGGAAAGCTAACTAGCTAAGTGCACAAAATGAAGTATGCAACACCCAATAGGCTGAGAGATAACAAATAATGCTATTCAACTCCAATCAAATAGCCCTCTGCAGATAAGTAAAAATTTTGCATTTGTTGTGCAATTAACTTTGTGCACCTTATTTCATAAAAATAAAAAATAAAAAATAAAAAACTAAAAACTATGTGTGCACATAAGGTCTCCCTTATTAATCATTGCTCATTATGTTAGAGTACAACTTTTGTTGTCATTGGGAGTTAGCATTTTTCTAGTTGTCTACTTGTCATGTTTATTCATGTTGTTTTGTGAATAATTTTATGGGGGAGGTGCCACAAGGAACACTCTGGATTTGAAGGACTGTGGACCACCAATCCTCTCATCTTTTATAACTCCTATTTCAAGTAAGGCCTATTCTTTTCCCCATATTCATTGTTTGAGCTTATATGGCACTCTGATCACTGCATTGTTTAAACCTCTTTTATTTGGCTCAATTTTGTCATTGGTAATATATTCTGCACATGTGTTGATGTGAGGATGTGGAGGAAACCAATTACTGGTTTAATGGCCTTGTCCTTAGTTGAGAGAAAGGTCTTGTCCAGTTGCCTTTGGACAAGGCTCTACTAGATGACCTAATCTTTGTCCAATAGTGGAGAAATATGCTAAAGTGAGCTCCTTAGTCCAATGATTAGCAAAAAGATCAGTTATCTTTTTGGTAGTAGTTCTTCAAATTAGCAAAACTTAGGTCACAATCTGAGGTTAAAGCCTTATTTGCCACATGAGTGATAAGTGAGATCGGATGTTCTAATAACAAGCATGATCAGTTAGTTACCTTTATGCTAGTAATTCTTCAAATTAGCAAGACTTAAGTCCTCACATATGAGGGTATAAACCTAATTTGATACATGAGTGATCATCGAGATATTGGATTTATAACACGGGTGATCAATTATCTTTCTGGTAGGGTATAAACCTAATTTGCTACATGAGTGATCACCAAGATATTGGATGTTATAACATAGGTGATCAATTATCTTTCTGGTAGGGTATAAACCTAATACGCTACATGAGTGATCACCGAGATATTGGAGTTATGACATGGGTGAACAATTATCTTTCTGGTAGCATTTCTTCAAATTAGAGGGACTTAGGTCAAAATCTAAGGGTATAAATCTAATTTTCCAAATGAGTGATCAATGAGAGATTGGATGTTATGATAGTGTTGGTCACTTATCTTTCTGGTAGTAGTTTTACTAAATAGCAAGAAGACTTGGGTCACAATCTAAAGGAATACTTCCAAATTTGCCTCATGAGTGATTAGTGGAAGATTGAATGTTATAACGTGGGTGATCAATTATCTTTGTGGTAGTAGTTCTTCGAATACGCCTAATTTGGCACATGAGTGATTAGTGGAAGATTGAATGTTATAACATGAGTACTGATCAATTATCTTTGTGGTAGTAGTTCTTTAAACAAGCCTAATTTGGTACATGAGTGTTCAGTGAGAGATGGATGTTCCAGCAGGTGTGATCACTTATCTTTCTAGCAGTAGTTTTTTCACATTAGCAAGACTTTGGTCACAATTTGAAGGCATAAACCGAATTCGCTACACCAGTGATCACTGAGATATTGGATTCTATAATAACGATGATAAATTATTTTTCTGGTAGTAGTTCTTCAAATTAGCAAGACAAGTGAGAGCTCGGATGTCATATCAAGCGTGATCAGTTAGATTGGATGTTATAACAGGAGTGATCAACTATCTCTCTGGTAGTATTTCTTCAAATTAGCAGGACTTAAGTCACAATCTAAGGGTATAAACTTAATTTTCCAAATGAGTGATCAATAAGAGATTGGATGTTATAAAAGTGTTGGTCACTTATCTTTCTGGTAGTAGTTTTACGAAATAGCTAGACTTAGGTCACAATCTAAAGGCATAATTCCAAATTTGCCGCATGAGTGATTAGTGGAAGATTGAATGCTATAACACGGGTGATTAATTATCTTTGTGGTAGTAATTCTTCGAATAAGCCTAATTTGGTACACAAGTGATCAGTGAGAGATTGGATGTTATCGCAGGGGTGATCAGCTATCTTTCTAGCAGTAGTTTTTAGCATTAACAAGACTTAGGTTATGATTTGAAGGGATAAACCCAATTCACTACATGAGTGTTCACCGAGATATTGGATGTTATAATAACGATGATAAAAATACCATTAACGAAATAAGTGACTTAAGGCGCTTGTTTTCTCTTGGATGTTATAACAAGTGTTGGTCACTTATCTTTCTGGTAGTAGTTTTACGAAACAGCAAGACATCGGTCACAATCTAAAGGAATAATTCCAAATCTGCCGCATGAGTGATTAGCGGAAGATTGAATGTTATAACCTGGGTGATCAATTATGCTTATGGTAGTAGTTCTTCGAATAAGCCTAATTCGGTACATAAGTGATCAGTGAGAGATTGGATGTTACAGCAGGGGTGATCAGTTATCTTTCTAGCAGTAGTTTTTCACATTAACAAGACTTAGGTCACAATTTGAAGGTATATACCGAATTCGCTACATGAGTGATCACCGAGGTATTGGATGTTATAATAACGATGATAAAATTATTTTTCTGGTAGTAGTTCTTCAAATTAGCAGGACTTAGGTCACAAGCTGAGGGTAAAAGCCTAATGGCTGCTTAGGCCATGGATGAGAGAGAGGATGTAAATTTTGCTTGGGTGAGTGAAAGGTTTGGCTATGAAACCATTTTCAAGCCTATCTTTATCTATTGTTCAAAGCCTGTTCATTGGGAGATTTGGCCCAAACTTCTGGGTCTGTTTTGTAAAACCCCCATCATTTTTGGCCAATGCCGATCAATCTCTTCCAGCCTATGTGGGGTATCATTAAATCTGATGATATGCTGAGATTTTCTTTAAATAATCATATCTGTAGACTGTAGTTCTTTACTTTAATTAGGTATAGACGTAGAGTGATGACTGATGAGATATGTTGGGTGCAGATTTTGTTTTGTGTCTGATTCCGTAATTATCTAACTTTTACGAGGTTTCAAGTTTGAGACTCATAATATACTACTGTTGTTAAAACTTGGCTTAAAGAGTTTGGTGGTCTTTATACAGATGGAAATATATGATTCTCACCTAAAAACAATAAATTAGAATAAACTTTGAGAATTATCTTTAGAGAAAAAGAATAGAACTTTCTTTTCGAATATCCAAGAAAAATGCAAGCTAACTAGTAGGGATGTGACTGTCTACTGAGTACAATATAAAACATGTAATAAAAATACAAAAAGAAAGAAAGAATAACCTATATAGGTTGACCTTTTATCAAATTAATTGAAAATTTTGCAAATTTTAAAAATAAATTAAAATCTAGCAAATTATTATTGTAATATTAATGTCTTGAATAGTGTACAATAATGTTTTAGTGAATGAGATATGATTCATTAATCCGTTCGTTTGTGTAGTGTGTTTCTATTGTGCTAAGAATTAACGAAGTGTAGTGGTAAAATATAATGTTAAGTTATTACTTATTCATCAAAGTAAAATGTCATATTTTGATTCCTTAATTATATATTTTGTTATAATTTAGTACCCAATTTAATTTTTGTTCTAAAAGTCTCTTAATTACGATATTTTGTTTTTAGCTAATCCAATCTATAACATGTACGCCAAGTTAGGCGGACGCACATTTTTTTGTTAATGTGCCAATTATGTGACATTTAAAATTAGCTAAATTTATGAATGAAACAATTTTGTTCTCACTAGTATATTTAGATAACTTAAATTTCACATAAGTGTCACGTCAACCTAATTTGATGTCATTATTATAGTTGTATCAGTCCGAACAAAATATTACATAGTTTGAGATCAAACTGAATATAGATAATTAAAAACCGTATTGCAATATTAAAATTAAATTAAGTACCACGTTAAGACAAAATGAATAAAAATTAAAAATAAAAGTTTAATCACATCAAAACAATAGCTATATGTTTGAATTAGCTAGAAAGAAATGGTCATTTTCGAGGATTATAGCCATCCTCCTTGTGCACTGAAGATTAAAAAGTGAAAGAGAAACGTTAGGTTTTAAAATTCTCAAAACAGCGATTTCGCACTGGCCGTCTAGTTGTGTGTGAATTGAAAAAAATTAAATAACAATATAATCTTACTTTTCTGTAGCCTTCCTGTTGATGTCTCTTCCTATAATACTTATGCGCTAAGAAACTACTTTTCTTTTGTTACATTTCGAAGGCCATCCACTATAACGACCTGCTCGTTACGTCTGGTTTAAAACTACCAAAACCAGAGAGTCCAAACCATATATGCTAACATTAATGATTAAACCAGTTTCATTAAAGTGGAGTGTGGAGACGTAGTGGAAATAATATTTAAACATTAATGATTAATGTTCTCTTGTTGTAAAGCTAGGATAATCCCACACTCATATAAAGACGAATTCTTATAAAATTCCCGAATAGAGACTGATTTTAATGAAGCTTCGAAGTGCCATTATTTCTTAATATTTCATTAGCATCAAAATAATATTTTTAACCCATAACCCCGTCTTATATTGTCAGTAAAAATATTTGAACCCGATACCTAAAACAAAATCTAAAACACTTGAACCGTTTGATCAAACATGTCGAGATTAGTTATGTATAAATAAAAATAATGTCTTTATAATAAATTAATATCTTTCAAATTTAGAATAACATACTCCCTCCGTCCCAAAATGAGTGTTGTTTCTATTTTTTGCAAAAATTAAAGATTACTAGATAATTTAATGTGTTTCCAATATTACACTTATTTTCCCACCTACACTCATATGCACCACATGTGCAGTGCATAAGTGATAAGGGTAATATGAGAAAAACAATAATATAATAGCCTAAAAATAGAAACTTGACACTTATTTTGGGACAAAAAATTTAGACAAACAAGACACTTATTTTGGGACGGAAGAAGTATGTGATAATGTGTGTGAAAATATAAAAGTAAATTTGCAGCATTAACTAGACTTATTTTGAGACATGTAGAGTAGTTAATTAGAGTATTGTTAGTCGCACATATTTGTTTTAAATTATTGTGCTTGTAAATCAAACTTGTTTGGGACCCTTTCTGGATCAAGCCCTGACTCGATCAGCATACCAAACATGATAAAACTTTACCACAGTTTTTAGAAATTAACAAATAGTTGTATGATCCAATTAATATTTCTATGTATGATTATTTCTCGTTTTTTTAATATGTGATTTCTTAACACTCATTCTCACTTTGAGAGACTTGATATGATGATCACTTAGAGACAATTAATCATAAGTCGAAAGAACGTACTAAAAGACACTCATTATGTTAGCTAAAATTTGATAAAATAATTTTAAACATGAAATATTTAGGTAGCGTTCGTTTAAAAATTTTAATTGAATTTCTAGGAATTTGGGACATGTTGAGTATTAAAAATTTGTAATTATTGCGTTCGTTTAACTTTTCTAGAGAGACAAGTTTGTAATTAAAAAAATTTCTCTTTCCTAAGATTAGTTAAATAAATTCAAATTCTCAGAAATTGAAATACCATATAATTGAGATGTTATTTCAATTCCTGCAAATTTTGAATAATTGAAATAATAAAAAAATAAATTTTAACTAAATTAATTAAGTTAATGAAGAAATTAAATCGAACGCTACCTTAAATTTAATTCCAAAACGTATACATTTATCCAAATTTAAAATAAACAAAATATCAACAGAATCTAAATCAGTTCAGATTGAACAACTAGCTAGAGTCCAATTTCCAGGTCATCCCAAATTTTGGGCAGCCCATGGACGCATGCCGGTTGAACTAGTACCGCTTTGCTACAAAAATTAATTATTTCAGAATCATTGACATATAAATGGACCTATGTCCAAGTCAAATTTTCAAATCACTTTAGCTTCAGTCATAATATATGAATTTGATAGTATTTTAAATTTAATGTAACAATAAAAAAAAGAGTCGCAATACTGGAATGGACCTTCCTGGTTTTGGCGTGTGTGAGTCCTTGGTCCACCTTGCACGTGCTCTCTCCCACACAAAACTTTAATATAATGAAATTATTGAAAATATTGACCCTATTGACGATGAACCAAATCTTATCACTTCATATTTCATAATATGTATCATATTGTTTTGTTTATTTTTGTCCATTAAGGTAATGTTAAGCGTCTTAAGACTAGATTGGACAATTTGATCGGTCCGAAATCCATAATATGAGCCCCGACTAGAGAGGGGTGTGTTGAGATTCTACGTATAGAGTAATAAGTTTTGTTTGAGTATATTCGAAAATTGATTTAGCTTCTTTTATGCAACTTAAATTTATAAAAATGTAGATTAAATATCGTGTAATTCATTCGAGTTCAAATTGTAAGATATTTCTTAATTATTAATTTTTTTTTTCAAATTTTTTAAAACCACTAGCCTCTCTCTCTCTCTTTGGTTTTATATTCACAACTATAAGCACTTGTTTGTTTTTCATCTATTTGATTTTACCTGATCATGTTAACTTGCAAACATTGTTTTATCATTCTCGTTTTCATCATATGCTAGCGTGTAAGATTGTTCTCACAAACAATTTGTTCAGATTATAATATTTGATTTTATGTTTAATAAAGAACATAAAATAAAACCATAAATATTTTATAGAAAAACAAAATAGTTTTTTATCTTCTTTGTTTTGAAACAAAAATAAGTAGTTTTTATCTTTGAATACAAGCAAATAGAAAGGCTAATATATAAGTGTGAGCTGCATGATACTTGTTTCCACATAATATATTGCATGCTATAATTTTAGGTCACAACTTATCTCACTAGTCTGCCACCCCCAGAATGTCTGCTCTGTGATGACTATTTTGCATGTTGAACCCTAATCTTTTTAATATTTCACGGTACTACCAAGCTTTTGTATTTTCTTGCATTTTTATCCCTTAAATCATTCTATTAATATTATATGTCAAGTAAACTTGAAAATTTTGTTTGTTATAAAATATGATTTTACTTTTTTTTTTTTGAAAGCAAATGCGATTTTACTTTTTAATAAAATATTTTTAAATTTCAATTTGAAATTATAAAATATATCTAGCGTATATGCAAATTTGTGACCAAAAACAAAGTTTTTTTTGAAAAAAAATACTGTATTTTGTAATTTGGGATCATGGAGCATGAATCATTGGATCAGAATGAGATGTATAGTATTAAAGATCTGGAGGGTGTGACGTGGCAGATATACTGATAGGTGGTCCCACAGTTTATTGTTAATGAGGGAATCTAGTTCTTCCAGAGTTTCACTGAGTTCGTGTCTGTTTTTACAAAAGAAGCCAAGGAAGTTGCAAGCCAGAGTCCATTCCAGCTTTCATTTGTCCCACACCCTCCTCTATAGGTCGCCATTTCGGGTTTTAGATTTTGTTGGGTCGGAGTTTTTCGGGTTTAGATTGACGAGCCTCCTCTGAGTCCGATCAAAAAGAATTTCAAGTAAAGTTGACAATTTAGATTTTAAATCCTAATTCAAAAGTACTTCGGGTTAGATTTTACTAATTTCTAAGCAAAATATGATGGGTTATGCAGATTCGCTCGACCCGCAAGTTGGTGGGTCGGGTGACCAAATCGATATGTGTCGATTCGGGTCACAGTTGACCAAAAACTTGTCGTCGAGTAACCCATATATTTTTCCCTATAATAAAAATGACCCATAAAAATTGCATACAAATTGAATATGTACAATATGCTCTAGTCATTATCAATAACAATTCATTTGTTTGGATGCATCAACTCAAGTCGGGCAAATTTGAATTTGACTACTTTTATCAGGGACATGAAATTCATCTTGTTTAACAATAGCAAATTACAAAAATAATTTTACTGCATGAGCAATTTTTTCTAAAAAAAAAACAAAAATATTGTAAAGATAAATGTGTTTGAACCAATCAACTTATTTTTCAAAAGGAGTTGATAATTTCTATAAATTATAAGTGAATTAGTCAAACCAGTTGCATCCATAAATGATAAATCCAAATATTATAAACAGTGAACAGTAGCAAGCACTATGAAGTATGAAGCAGAGCACAAAAACAAAACAGAAGAACAGAAGCAGAGTCCTCACACTCTCACAACTCTCTCTAATCATTCACAAACTATAATTCAAAACACAATACTAAACTATTTAGATAAAATCTTTTTATAATATTTTCTCAGTGGCTTTCTTCTTTATTTTCTGTACACCAACTCAGACCAGAGAGAGTAGCTTTGGCTTTTACTTGGCTCTTTCCTTTTCCACCATTTTTGTGGTTTGAGCTTTTTGCGACTCGCCAATGGACTCTAGGTTTCGGATTTGCTCTCTCTTCGCGTCTCTTCTTCTCCTCCTCGTCGCCGTCGAGGCTCAGTCGCCAGGTACGTACCTTCTCTTCTCCATATTTGTGTAAAAAATGCTTTGGATTGAGGTCTGATTGCTGAGTTCGAGTTTTCTGGAATGTGTTTCGTGATTTGATTGTTTGCTCTGATGTTGATGTGCTCTGTGTTTGTGTGCGTGTTCTCAGGTTTGTTTTTGTTGTCAGATTTTTACTGCTGAATTTGATACTTGTGGGACTTGGACTGAGAATTTTTGAGAATTTTGTGTGTATTTTTGTTCATGATATTGTCATGCTCTGTGTCTGTGCGCGCGCGCTCAGGTTTGTTTTTGTTGTCAATTTTTGGATTTCTTAGCTTTTAGAGTGATTTTTGACTGTTTAGCTGTGTGTATTTGGTTCAAGATACTTTGGATTGAGGTCTAATTTTTGTACTCATTCTCTGGAAGGTGCTTTGCGAATAGACTATTTTGTGTTCAGGTTTGTTTTTGTTGTTAATTTTTGCTGTTGAATTTGATTATTTCGAATTTCTCAACTCATGGAGTGATTGTTGACTGTTTGGAACTAACTTTTTGAGAATTTTGTATGTATTTTGTTCATGATACTTGTGCTTTGCGATTGGACTGTTTTCTCTGATATTGCCATGTTTTGTGTTTGTGTGTGCGCTCAGGTTTGTTTTTGTTGTCGATTTTTGAGGAATTTCAGTTTCTAAGCTTGTAGAGTGGTTATATACTGTTTGGCCTTTTAATTTTTGTGTATTTTGTTCATGATACTTTGTATTGAGGTCTAACTATTGTGTTCAAATTTTTCTGGAATGTGTTTTGCGATTCAACTATGTTATCTGATAGTGCCATGCTCTGTGTTTGTGTGTTTGACTGTGTGTACAGGTTTGTTTTTGTTGCCAAATTTTCCCTGTGAGTTTATGGTACATGTTTGAGGACTTTCTATTTCCTAGAATGTAGAATGTAGAGTGATTATTGACAGCTAGGCTCTTATGTTTTAGAGAGTTTTGTGTGTGTAGTGATTTAGAATCTGCTTAACTGCTAGAATTGGATATGAAATTAAAATGGGTAAAACCATTCTGAACTAATTTAAAAAAGAAGACAATAATTTATGCAATTGGGCTTTGTATATTGAAGGCAAAGAATGGTAACCAAAATTGAAGAAGTAGAAACATTTAACAACCTTTTTTGAGTCAAAGGGTGTCAGTTTATAACATTCTTATATGTCTTAGATTGATAACGTGTCTTTAATATTAATAGCCACCTAAAACTGTTAAATGAAGGCCCTAGATGCCCTCAACAGTTAGACGAAGTTGCAGTTTGGTGATCAATTAAATTAGCACTACGAAAATTATTCCTGTTAATAATCTCCTTGGCTCAATTCAAAACATAAACAATGTCCTATGACCAGTGCTTATAGCAAAAAGATGAGTTAGATGCATGATTAAGTTTTACCTGAGTCCCTTTCTAGGATTGGAGGGGAAGTTTGAATGAATTAGCTCATATTTAACATGGTATGAGGAGTCTCACCAGTTCAGAAGTTTAAAATCCAATGAGAGACAATTGCTTTCTTACTTTCAAGTCATGCGAACTGTTTTTTTCTCTTTTTTCCCCTTGCATGATTTTACAAGTTTATTTTCTTGATGAAGTGTTTTTTTTATTAAAATTTCCTAAGAATTTGGAGTTAGAGATGTGAACTCGTGATTTCTTCTGTACAACATTGCTAAAAATAAGTAGGTGTAATGCAGGTTTTGTTAGTTTGGACTGTGGTGGTACAGAAAAGTTTACCGACGAACTTGGCCTTGAGTGGACTCCTGATCAAGTAAGTTATGGAGAAACAGCTAAAATAGCTGTTGCAAATGAGACACGGAAGCAATATCTGACTTTGAGACACTTTCCTGCTGATTCAAGCAAGTACTGTTACACACTTGATGTCAAAAGTAGGACTAGATACCTTGTAAGAGCAACATTCTTGTATGGTAACTTTGACAATGATAATGTTTATCCAAAGTTTGACATTTCCCTTGGGGCAACTCATTGGTCAACAATAGTCATTTCTGATGCTAATACTATGGAGATGGTAGAGCTAATATTTCTGGCTACAAGTCCTACTGCCAGTGTGTGCTTATCCAATGCTACAACCGGGACGCCATTCATTTCCACCCTTGAGCTCCGACCATTCAATGGTTCTATTTACTATACAGACTATGAAGAACAGTTTTATCTTAGTGTCTCAGCAAGAATAAATTTTGGCTCTGAAACTGATGCTCCAGTCAGGTATCTTTTGATAGTCTTATTAAATTTTCTTTAGGTTGCATCTTTTGAGTATTGTTTGTCCGAATGCTCGTTGAACAATGGGCCTTCATATATACAAGCACTAACAGATTTAGTAGCATGGCTTTTCACCCAAGTGATTGAAGAATTTGGTTGGATAGCTGTAGTATATAGGCATCTATGGGATTTATATGAACTTTGTCATTTGAAACCACATCTTTCTTAAAATATGTATACATATGTCTGTTATTTTAGGTATCCTGACGACCCATTTGATAGAATATGGATGTCTGACTCTCTGAAAAAAGCAAATTATCTTGTTGACGTCGCTGCTGGTACCAAGAAAGTGTCGACCACAAGATCAATTGATGTCGATAGAAATGATAGACCACCTCAAAAAGTGATGCAGACAGCCGTTATTGGTACAAATGGCTCGCTAACTTATCGGTTGAACTTAGATGGTTTTCCTGGGTTTGGTTGGGCAGTGACCTACCTTGCAGAAATTGAAAATTTGGGTGCAAATGATTCCAGAAAGTTTCAACTACATGTCAACGACGATCCTGTCCTTAGCCAACCTGTTGTTAACATCCAGGAAAATGCACAAGGATTTTATCGTTTATATGAGCCGGGATTGCCCAACATATCCCTCCCCTTTGTATTAACCTTTGCATTTCGCCAAACAACCGATTCTACAAGGGGACCCCTCATGAATGCGATGGAGATAAATAAGTATCTCAAGAAAAATGATGGCTCTCCAGATGGTAAGCATTATTATATCCTGAAGTGCATGCGAATTTCTTAGAATTTGTTGAAAACATAAAGTATGTTATTCATTTTACCGATAGTGTCTTGTGCATCATTTTCTCATTTTTTAAGTGAGGTATATCTAATAGCGGTTTGCATGACTTGCAGTATCAGTTATTGCTAATGTAGTTTCAAAGTACTCGACAACAGACTGGGCCCGAGAAGGTGGAGACCCATGCTTGCCAGTTCCGTGGTCATGGGTAGAGTGCAACTCAGATCCACAGCCAAGGATAGTTTCAATGTAATGTTTAGTTTCTTTTGATGTTTGTTAAGGTATAATCCAATTTTACTCCCGAAAAGGTTTTTCTGAGCTAATCACCACTACTTTCTCTAACTGTGCTTTGCAGTTTGTTGTCAAATAAGAATTTAAACGGGAATATCCCTTCAGACTTGACAAAGTTAACAGCTTTGGCTGAGTTGTAAGTCTTAGACTGTATTCTGATTTGCTGGATGATGCAAACTTTTCCTTATATTTAATATTGTAACTGTTGATGCATCTTGCACTATTTATCATTAACTTGTCCTATGATTTCAGATGGCTTGACGGGAATACGCTGACTGGTTCAATACCCGATTTTTCTCAATGTGTCAACTTGAAGATCATGTAAAATCTGACGACTTCTTTAATTTTTTCTTCTCCCAATTCAAAACTAACCGAGTTCTGCCTTATGCAGTCATCTTGAGAACAATCAGTTGACGGGTGAGCTGCCTTCTTCTTTAACAAACCTACCAAATTTGAAGGAATTGTAAGTTCTTGGAACTTTTGCATCTGTATTGTAATTGATTAATATTAGAATGACTTGTTCTCACTTCTCATTTGGAACTTGAAATATATTGCCTCCGTGCGAAAATGAGTATCTTGTATCCCTATCATTTTTGTCCCAAAATGTGTCCTCTTTCCATTTTAAGAAGTTAGTTATGCATGTATTACCAATAATATCCCTATACTAAGTTAGTACCCTGTTAATTTGGTACAACACATAAACATGAGGATACAAGAGGAACTGTTTAACAGTGCTTAACTTCTTAATTTTTCCCAAAAAGGAATACAAGACACTCATTTTTAGATGGAGGGAATATTTCTTAGGTGATGTTGTAATGGTTTAAAATTAGAATTGTGTATTCTGATATGTGTGTGTGTGTGTATAGTATTCCTTTTCTTCTTATTATAATCATGTAATGCACATGTTGGTTCTAGGTAATACTTCTGACATACATGTATAAATACTAATGGTTACAGGTACGTGCAGAATAATATGTTATCTGGAACAGTGCCAAAGGGTCTTATCGATAAAAACATGATATTCAAGTGAGTACATTTTCTTACACAAATGAAATGCATATTACATGTGTGAATTTGATAGGCTCGGTGGAATTTATTGAGATGCTTTCATCTTAATTATTATATACCATAAAAGATAATGTAATGCCATTAACCTGTTGTATACCATTTTTCATCTCATTGATATATTTATATCCATTTATAATTCAGTCAAAATTTGCATAATAGAAACAGACACCACTTTTGGAAATAATATGACGATAAAAGTAAAATCATATAAATAATATTAAGTCTTTCCTGTTATTTTAGATACAATTTTAAATAATGGATCTTCTGTTATTTATTACGTTTATCTTCATCACTTTTAGCGATATATCGTAGGTGGTATGTGATCCTACAATATAATTCTCATCTTGATTGCTTTGTACACAAAATCGTACAAAATTGTATTACCCTTTCTACTCCATGGGCAGCGGTCCTATATGGTAAATGGCGGGGAACTTATTACTAAAACACCTGATTTTATTGTAGAAATTTGAAGATCAATGATTGGACAATGCAAACTAGAAATACCCTTTGATGGATAGTAAATAAATGTACAAGACTTGAACAGAAAAAGAAACAAAAGATTAGAAAAGAGAAGGCCAAATATAGTGTGAGTTGTGCCGCTGTGTAGGTTCTGTATTTTTTTTTTACCTTTGTTGCCCATGTGTATGCTCTAATTGTTGCAACCCCTCAATTTCTGCTACTTCTAGGATTTGTTGTTTGTTGATGACCTCATAAATCAATATAGAGTCCATGGTGGATCTTTTTTTGTATTAGCTTTGTTTAGAAGGCACATATTAGCTTTATGCTTTGTTTGGATACTTGAATTGCATTTGAAATTAGATATGTGCTTAATCCAATGTTTGGATGCACAAAGAATTTGGATTTGGATTTGGTTCGAATCCAATAGAATTCATAACATGCTACAACATGAGATTTCAAATGTCAACTCTTACCTTGCCATTTGAAATTCTATGGTTTCCCATATATTATATTTGTATTTGAAATACAACATTTAAAATCCCAAATTTCAACTCATGAATTTCAAATCAAATCCATGAATCCAACCGCATCGCAGCCTTAAGCTCTTCCATGTAATTGTTTTGGTTAATTCCATGTATTTGAAATTTCAACTTTGTATTTGCGGTGGACTGTAGTAGGATTTTGCTTTTAGTCTATATTTGGGGTTCAAATTTTCTTTTCTTTTCTTTTTGAAAGTTGGCATCCCCTATTCCTTTTTCCCATATTGATTTTATATTGGCATAGGCTCCAATATATTTACCCGTACATTGCACATGAATTCCTTGCAGCTATTCTGGCAATGCTAATCTTCATAAAGGGGGAAAAGGAGGGAGTAACATTAAGATTATTATTGGCACATCAGTTGGCGCTGCCGTGCTGCTTATAGTTACTATAGTATCCTGTATGTTGTTGTTCAAAGGGAAGAAGAAACGAGATTCCGAGGAAGGTATGACAGAATCTTAGCATTTATAAATCCCAAAGATTGTTTTTTTTCTTATTGAGAATGCCAGACACACTCATCACGTATAAGTATAAACAATGTTGTAGATCGACATTCTCAGCCTCCTCAAAGGTTAGTTTCATCCCTGAGTGATGCTCAATCCGAAGCAGCACATTGCTTCGCATTGTCTGAAATCGAAGAAGCTACAAACAACTTGGAGAAGAAAATCGGCTCGGGAGGTTTTGGAGTTGTATACTATGGAAAACTGAAAGATGGTAAAGAAATTGCAGTTAAGGTTCTAACCAGCAATTCCTACCAGGGAAAGCGTGAATTTACTAATGAGGTACTTATCTATTAAACCTTATTATTGTCTGTATATTCAAATTTTATGAGTCTCTCTTACCTTTGTTGCGGATGTTTCACCTCTATTGCAATATTATGTATGTGTTTGCCCATAAAAAAAAAAGGTGGAAGATCAGGATACTGCGAAGTTATGAATATTTTCAGTTTTGTTTCTATTATTCTATAGTTAATTAGATTTGTATCCGACCGAAAGTTATAAACTAAAATGTGCTTCTCCGTGACTCAGGTCACTCTTCTTTCAAGGATACATCATAGGAACCTAGTACAGTTTCTTGGGTATTGCCAAGAAGAAGGGAAAAGTTTGCTTATTTATGAGTTCATGCATAATGGAACCCTCAAGGAACATCTCTACGGTAAACTTATATGTTTTATTCAGGGTTTATGTTATAAATGATTCTCCAACTATACACATATATAATACTTGATCTTCTTAACTATTTTTAAATCCCTACGGTTCGATCTCAATTCTCATCACCATTGCCCAATTTCTTTTATATAATCATTTTTAACTTCTGCTTATTCTCAAAACTTGCACATGCCTAGACCCCCATTAATTGAGTGCATGAGCAAAATATGAGACTAAGTGAAAGTTAAATTTCTGTTAATGTTTATCTCAAAAGATAAACTTTGGTATTATGAGATTGAATAGTATAAGGATTAGTGATTTAAAAAATAGTTGGGAGATCAAAAATGATATGCATGTATAGTTGGAGGGTCATTTGAAACTTCAATCATTTTATTTTAGTGAAGCAATTCAAATTTGAGTACTCACCCATCTTTTTTACTTTGATAGGCCCATTAACACATGAGCGGAGTGTCAATTGGCTCAAGCGTCTTGAAATTGCTGAGGATTCTGCAAAAGGTTCATAAGCTAGAGATAACTATTTGTTTCTCGTCAGGAATACCACTGTCTTATAAAAAAAATTAACGATTCTTATATTCGTATTCTTCAGGGATCGAGTACCTTCATACCGGCTGTGTTCCCTCCATTATCCATAGGGATTTGAAAAGCAGCAACATTCTTCTTGACAGACAAATGAGAGCAAAGGTTTCGGATTTTGGTCTCTCAAAATTCGCTGTAGACGGAGCCTCCCATGTGTCAAGCATAGTTCGGGGTACTGTGGGTTATTTAGATCCCGAGTAAGCACTTCTTTCTCATATCATTTATCTTTACATACAAATTAATTCCCGAAAGATACTTTGCATCTGCATATTCAATTTATTATTGTTCTGTAGTGGTTGACTTGTGACGCTGAAACATCGGGAATTTAGTTCCCTTGAAATGTTTAGACGTTCTTGCACTCACAGCTAATGCTGCTTTGAGTGTGTCTGTCCAGAGAGAAAACCAGGGAGAGGGTAACTTAGTAATTTTATAATTCTCAGTGCCTGACATTTGTGACGATCAAGCACATCACATTGTAACACTATTCTCATTACATACAGGTATTACATCTCCCAACAGTTGACAGACAAGAGCGATGTCTACAGTTTCGGCGTCATTCTCCTTGAGCTGATATCCGGTCAAGAAGCAATATCAAATGAAAACTTCGGTGTCAACTGTCGCAATATAGTCCAATGGGTAAGTCTGCTTATACTTGGAAGGCAAATTATTTATGAGTTTTTGATCAATTATCATCCCTCGCTGCTAGTTACCTTTAAGCAAACAAATCCATACTCGTTTTAAAAGTGCACAACACTTGAATACAATACTTGATGGCTGAAAGTTGGTTTACTTTGAGAATACAAAAGAGCGGTTTAGGGCACGAGTCTCCCACCACTGTGGGGTCAGGCGGGTTCTATGTGAACAAGATGAAGCTGAATTAAACCCACTAAGTTCGAGTCACATGCCATGACCCAAATTGTCATCCCTAACAACTTGTATAATGACAATTGTTGACAATGATGGTTTCACAGGCGAAGCTACATGTAGAGAGTGGTGACATCCAAGGAATCATTGATCCCTCGCTACACGATGAATACGATATCCAATCGATGTGGAAAATAGCCGAGAAAGCCTTAATGTGTGTCCAAGCTCATGGGCACATGAGGCCTTCCATGTCAGAAGTTCTCAAAGAGATTCAAGATGCAATTACAATCGAAAGAGAGGCCATGGCGGCAAGAAATGGTAACTCCGATGATATGTCGAGGAACTCGGTACAATCATCCCTCAACATGGGTTCATTGGATATGGGAGCAACAGATAATTATTTGTCATTTGATGAGTCAATTGCAAGACCTACTGCTAGATAGTCTTTGTTCTTGTTGAAGTACATAGCTACCTTATTTGTGTGTATAAGGTTTCACAATAGTTCATAAGGTGTCTCATTTCTTACTATTTAGTTCTCAAACTTTAGTTTTGATTTAGTCTATAAGTTTTTTGTTTTGTTCGATTAGTTGCTCACGGCTGAGTTCATGTAAATTACCATTCAGCTGTTGTCTCATTTCTCACCTCATGTTAGAGAGGTGACAATTTAAATTTTGAATTGAATCAAATTTGTTTTGGTTTGTGAATGATAAGGACTAATGTGAACCCGATCCAATATGGGGTTCTGGTCGGATTGGAATTTGGATTTTAATGTATATCTACGGGTTTGTGTATATTTGTCCAGCTTGATTCGACTTGAAAATTATTTATAACATATCAGATTGTTTCAAAGTAGATTGGATTTCGGGTGTTCGCACGCTCGGATCCATGATTTTACTAGTCGTGTTCTGACACGCACAAATAAATGTATAATTGTAAATTAATCGTAATAATTTGTCAAACGTGTTATATAGTGTCCCGTCAAATGAATTGGTTTTATCCTACATAATGTGTTGAACTATTGTGTCAACACAACCATTTTAATTATCATGTTAAGCATGTCGTATTCATATTTTGTGTTCATAACCGCATTGTGTTCGAGTTAACCCATGCATCACGATTACTAAATGACTCACATAATACACAAACAACTTTCAGCATGACACACACAAACTGTCGGTATAATTTTGAGTACACAGAGAACAAAACCGCCATCACCTTCATCTCCATCTCTGAGCTCTACCTACCTCTACGGCTCTATATAGACGGCGGACTCCTAAAACGACGTCGCAGAAGTTTACACACGTGTCCGTACACCCACTCGATCCCCGCCGTTAACCCACTTCAGAGACTCAAGTCCAATTCTTCGGACAAACCCGTACGATCTTCGCCACGTGTCCACTGCAAATTCTTATTACCAAAAAGCTCCCTCTTTCTCTCCACCATCTCCTCTTTCCTCGCAACTCCGAGATAAACCCTAACGGTTCTGGTTCTGATCCCACACTCCGAAACTCCAGGTACGACGTCGTTCGCATCTTGTGAAACAATGACACTGTTGCTTCTTTTTTCTGTTTTTTGTTTATTTATTTATTTTAATTGTTGGTAATTTACCGTTATGTGATTAGGTTTTGTTACGGTGATCTAAACAAGCGTATATATAAATTTTAATAGTTTTGAATTTGTTTAGGTTTTATTCATGTCTGCAACTGAAAATTCTGATGCTATTGACCTGAACTCCGATTTGGTTATGGTTGACCGGGAAATCGAGTCTCGCGGGGATGGTGTTTCCGGTCAAACCACTTGTGTTAATTCTGTTGAAATTGAAGCTGTGTCTGAGATTGAGCCTCTGAACCGTCCCGAGATCGATAGTTCTCGATGTACTGAAGCTGTGAGTAATGATAGATTGGAGGTAGATATGGAATCTGCGGATAGAGAGAAGAATTTAAGGGTTAGTGAAAATGTGGACACTTTTCCGGTAATGGATGTTGTTGAGACTGGAACTGTATCAGAGATGGAGCCTCTGAGCTGTCGTGTGGATGAGATCGGTAGTTCTCGATGTACTGAAGCTGTGGATAGGGTGGAGAATAAAGGGGTTGATGAGGGAATGGGAAATGTTGACACCTTGCGGGTTATGGATGTGGAGGGTGTTGTTGAAACAGAAACGGTATCCGAGAAGGTGCCTCTGAGCTGCCATGTGGACGAGATTGGTAGTTCTCGATGCCCCGAACAAGTGAGTCATGATAGGGTTGATGGGGGAATGGGAAATGTTGACTCACTGCCGGTATTGAATGGCGAGGGTCAAGTAGGTGGCATTGGTGTTGGTGGTGAGAAGAGTGGTAGAGTGGTGGAGAATGAGAAAGTTGTGGAAGAGGAAGTGATTAGTGTTGTAAATGAAGATCATTCTTCGGGTGTTGGAGCGGGACATGGAGAGGAAAAGGGTATTCCTATGGAAGCAAGGGTTGATGACCCAGATGTCTCTGTTCCTAGCGAAGATCCCGATGTGAGCCCCAATGTTTCGGTGATGGCAACTTCTGAAGTAGTGGGAAATCAGACCATGGAAGATGGCTCGGAGGCTAAGGTTGTGGATAATAGTGGTGATGTTTTGGTTGTGGCACCATCTGAGGTTATGGAAAATTGTCCTGTTGAAGAAAATGTGGAGGCAAAGACTGAGGATAATCGAACAGTAAGCATTGATGGGATCAGCATTGAAGAAACCAAGGTGAAAGATATCTCTGTGGAAGAGAATGTATCGTGTGATGATAATGGTAATGATTCTGGTGGAAACCAAGATGTAACTAAAGATGTATCGTCGAAGCGCAATGCCAAGAAAAATGGTAAAGTGGCGTGTGCGAAATCCTGTGTTTCTGATCTTGTGTGGGGCAAAGTAAGGAGCCATCCTTGGTGGCCTGGGCTGATATTCGATCCTTCAGCTGCAACAAAAAAGGCTAAGAAGTACTATAAAAAGGACACTTTTTTGATTGCTTATTTTGGGGATCAAACATTTGCTTGGAATGATGCATCGCGGATAAAGCCCTTTAACGAGGATTTCTTGCAGATGGAAAAGCAGATCAACTCGGAAGAATTCCATAACGCGCTAGACTGTGCTCTGGATGAAGTCTCCAGACGTGTAGAGTTTGGGCTAGCCTGTTCTTGCTTACCCAAGAATCTTGTTGCGGGTATCAAAAGTCAGGTGATTGATAATCCTGGAATTCGGGAAGAATCAAGTAAAATTAAGGGTGGGGATAGGTTTTCGGGTGTGGATTCTTTTGAACCTGCAAAACTGATTCAGTATATCAGAGCATTAGCAGAGTTCCCAAATAGTGGAGTTGATCATAAACTTCAACATGCAATCTTTCAAGCCCAACTGCTCGCCTTTCATCGGTCAAAGGGTTATTCACAACTACCTGAATTCAAAATGCTTGGCAGGTTATTAGAGGAAGACGAAGAATTTTCACTGCCCGACAATAGAGAAAAGTCGGATGACATCAAAGAAGAGAGAGTTCCAGATATCGAGGAGGAAAAACAGGTGCCTTGTGAAAAAGAAAACCTAAAGAGTCAAGATGGATCTAGTCGTAAACGTAAGCACAGCACTGGGCATGATATCGAGCAGGAAAAGCTGGTGCCTTGTGAAAAAGAAAACCTAAAGAGTCAAGATAGCTCTAGTCGTAAACGTAAGCACAGCACTGGGCATGATACAAATCCCAGCAAAAAAGAGAAAAGTTTGTCGGAATTGATGGCTGGTCGAAGCCCCAAATCATCAAATGGTGATAATGTATCGGGAAAGAAGGTGGGTGCCAAGTTGATTTCATCATCTTCCGGTAAGAAGCGTAAGGCAGTTGATTCCAAACAAGATGATTCCTCACCAGATGATTCAGAATTTAAGATTAGGAAAAATGATTTGTCTACTTTGGGTGGTTCAAAGCCTAAGCCAACTTTCAGAGTCGGAGAGAGCATCCTTAGGGTTGCAAGCCAACTCAACGGGACAGCTACACTACTTAAGCATCGTGATGAATCTGTACTTAGTGATAAAAGTAAAGGGAAACCCGCCAAGGATAATGTTGTGCCGAAGAAGGAATCCCCAAATACCGCCAAGGATAATGTTGTGCCGAAGAACTCCGAGGAATCCCCAAATACTAAGTTCATCCCGACAGAGTACTGTGCTCCTGAGGAGATGCTATCGCGTCTCTGGTTGGCTGCTAAAGATCCCAGGAAAGGATACAGTTTCACGGTTTCGGTAGTTAGTTTTTTCTCTGAGTTCAGAAGTTCAATTAGCATGGACCCTCCCGATTTTGAGAAGCTATCAGAAGATGCCGAAGGATCTCAACTGGAGTGTATGGAAACTCGTTTGTCCAACAAGATGGTTCCAAGCATTCCTGACCAACTAGCTTCTCTTGTATCGGTTTCCAATGCGGATACTGAGCAGCAATCTGCTGGTGGAACTCAGGAGTCGGAAGCAGCGAGTCGGGTTGATCACTTGGATAATTGTGAGGAGGAACCTTCTCCAACAGCTCTGATTCTGAACTTTACCGACTTTGCTTCCGTTCCTTCAATAACTAATTTGAACAGGATATATAGCCAATTTGGGACTCTGAATGAATCCCAGACTGAAGTGCTCAAGAAGAGTGGCCGTGCCAAAGTGATCTTCAAGCGACGATCTGATGCAGAAACAGCTTTCAGCAGTGCTGGGAAATACAAAATCTTTGGACCTTCACTTGTTAGTTACAGCCTCAAGTACTTGCCTTCTACTCCAAGCAAAACTTCTAATAAAAAGCGAAGCAGAAAGGATGCAACATAACATCTCAAACTTGTTAGCAACCTTAAGGTAATCATACTTCGAATATGAACTTCATTGAGTGTTTTTTGTGCAAATCGATCTCTGCTCATCATGGGTAGATTATATTCGTGATCTAACTTAGTACAGTTTGCTTGTAAATAGCTGTGGTTGAGTAGTTGACGTAGTAATTGTTTTTTTGAACACAATGGTCAATTTGTCTTGCCATGTTATTTATTCTTATCAGACTGTGAAGCAAAAGGCAACTTCCTCATTTAATTAGTTATATTGCATATTGTTCTGCATAACAGTTTATCATGTTATTCGGTTTGGATTGGCTGCCATTCCATCTAACTTCACTGGTTCTTTGAAACATGATATACTTTTGTGGTGCTTTATACAAATAAAGGTACGAGTTACAGATGTTAGATGTTTTTCTTCAAATCTCGAGGAAAGGTTGGAGTTTACTTGACTTGATTCTAAAGACTTAACTTTAAAATGGTTACTTAGAAGTAATCTAGAGCTGGCAGTTTGGCTTACATGAAATCTGACTCGTCATTTTTGCGGGTTTGGGTTGGTTTGTTGTGGATGTGCGGGTCGGGTGGGACAACCCACACTCAACCCGTGCCTTGTCCGCGTTTCTTGCAGTTCCAGTTCGGGTTCGGGTTAGGATTAGGTCTTTTTATGTAGTTTTGAAATCTGAATTGCCAGTTATAGTTAACTGCCCTAACCATGTATGACTTGTTGAGTAACTGACCACATTCCTTGATTTAGGGTCAATGGAAACTGGACTGAATAGTTAGTTTCTATCAAACGCTTCAATTATAGAGTTGCTAAAATGATTTTTCCCTATGAATTTTGGGCTTGCATTTATTTTTGTATCTATCTCCTACTGTTAAAAGATTGATTTTGTTCAAGATTGTTTGCTTTCTTGGCTATTTGAGTTAGGCTTTGAGACTAGAATTCAAGGAATTTTCTTTTTTGAATGCACCAAGTCGATATAGAAGGTGTAATCTTAAGATCGCATCGGGTCGTGCACATAAGCACATTAGAAAACACCTTTATCATATACTCCTTCCATTCAAGTGCCTTGTTTCTTTTATATTTTTGTCTTAAAATGAATGTTCTTTTATCGTTTTTAGGAAGTTGGTTTTACACAAAATACCAATAATCATCTTAAAGTCTGTTGTTACGCATACAACACTATCTTTTTCTTATTTGAGAAAGAATTCTAAACACTCATTTTGAGACAGAAGGTGGAGGACTCATGGATGTGGGGTTGTGATAACAAGGACGTATATTCGGTTAAAAGTGTGTATCTTCATTTTGAATAGTCGAGAATGAGTCAGATGTCCATTTCAAAGTCTGGAATTTTCCTAACGTGTTTGGGTTGAGGTTATGGCAATTCAGCAAGCTCTCAAGTGGGTGAAACCTAAAGATTGGCACCGGTGTTGATCGCAAGTGGTTATTAATTCTTTGCACGTCAAGTGCAAGATAACAATAGGAGTTGGTTCAGTTTAATTTATGTTTGCTTATCGTCTTGTGAATAAGATGTGTTATGATTAGCTGACCCCTTAAATTCATAAATCTCACTTCATATACCGTTGACAAGGAGACTCGAACCTGAGACCTTAAAGGACATCCAAAGCTCATTAACCACTTGACTCAACATGCCTTGGTACTGATTTGATATTTGAGTTAATAAAGTTCAGAGTTTTCAAACAAACCAACAAAAATAGATTTGTTAACTCAAATAGTTTTCTTCTATTTCCATTTTCTTGTGTGTACTTACTAATATTTATATTGTTTTGAGAGATTAGAAAATTTAAAATGAAAAAATTGATTTATAAACTAACATCATTTCATGACCATAAAGGATTTTGGAAAGGAAAGAGAGTATTATTAAAAAAAAAAAAAGAGAGTGAGAGATGAGAAAGCTAGCCTAAATGTTATTTTATTTAAAAACAACAAATGTCACAAATTTATTCATTGCAAATAACTATTTGGCATATATGATAATAACTCTCCCATAAACTTTTGACATGAAGTTTTCGATTAAACCGTGAAGACGTGTTGAAATTCACTAAAGTCATCAACAAAATAATTGATATATAGCATTTCATTAATTGACACATATAAATTATTAATTAACTAAAAAATTACTATACTGCCATAATACCATTAACTTTCAAATTATGTTTTTAAACTCTAAAATAACATCATCAAATGACGAATGGACTATTTTTTATTTTGAATTATATTTCTTTCATTTATGCATATAAGTAATTTACAAACCAACAATATTTAAAAACATCAACCAATTTATTCATATTATTTTAAATAGACTTATTCATATTAAGACTCGTACTAACGACAAGGAAAATGTCAAAACTTATTTACAAGTGAGATTCATCAAAATTAATGAAAATATGTCACATCATTAATTATCGTTACTTGTTATAATAATAGACTACTTCAGAAATTATATTGATTTTCACGTAACATCTATAAAAGAAAATAAAAAATAAAAAGTTATTTAAGAAAAAGTAATTATGCAAAATATTTTTTTAATACTTATTTTAAAAAAATATTATTATACAGAAAAAGTTTTTTTTTTTAAAAAAAAAAAACCATTACCTAACTGAAAAAAGCCTAAACATTGAGGTCCTTCTTTGCAAATTTATATTCTCATTTTTTATTTCCTCAAATTATATATCCGTTTCAATTTTAAACCGCCGCTTCTCATTTCAAAAACGAAAACCTCAGAGACCAACTCGATCTCCACTTTCCTAATCAGTCTTCGCAACCTCTCACTTCGATTCCGATCAGATCTGTAACCAAATCTTCTTTGTCTTCTTCAATGGACCATTCGGAGATGACGAGAGATCTCGAACAAGTCAAAGAGCTCAGTCTCATCGATATGTCCTGCGAGGACGATTCGCTTCTGCTCAAATCGCCTCCTCGCGACCTTCTCCACCACCAATCTTCAGGTTCGTGCTCTTATTCATCGAAACTTACCTAGATTTTATATTTTTTTGAGCTAATTGAAGTGTTTGGGTTGTTGCGTTTAGGATTTGAAGTGCACTTTAGGTAGGGTTTCTGTGCTTTTTTTATAAAAAAAAAAAAAATTGCTCATTGTACCAATCTGGAAGTATTTGTTTGGTTTTTTTAAACCTTTTTGTTCTGTAATTTATGGAGTATAAGGAGGATACGAAATTCTGAGTAAATCCTCTCTTTGTTGCTAGAGAAATGTGTTAATTATTAAGCTTCTTGTGTTCCTTTAGGTGGTTTTGGAAATGATGAAGATTGAAGCTGTGCTAATTTAGAGATTTGCTTCCTGTTTATTAGCTAATTGAAGTGTTTGTATTGCTTTGAAGTTCACTTTACGTAGGGTTGCATTTTATTATCAATAAATATGCTCACTGTACCAATCTGGAATTATTATTATTTTTTTAACCTTTTTGTTCTGTAATTTATGGAGTTCTTGAAATGTTTAACATAAGGAGGATACAAAATTTTGAGTAAATCCAATCTCTGTTGCTAGAGAAATGTGTCATTATTAAGCTTCTTGTGTTCCTTTGGGTGGTTTTAGGATATGGTGAAAATTGAAGTTGTGCCAATGTAGAGATTTGTCAGTGAGAGTTTATAATCCCCAATTTGCATAAAATGTTTGTTGCAATTGAGTTTTTCTGTCATTCCGGGTTACAATATTAAGTTACTTGGAATCATGCACTTTGATGTTGGGGATTCTGTAAGAGTTATTTGAATGGGAACTTTTATCTATCATTTGTTTGTATGATCAGAGGGGCACAGTTTCACTCGATGTATGTGTACGTCCTGAGTATTCTTAAGACTGTTGTGTTAGTACTGAACTCTAACTATGCATGACATGAATAAATATATGTTTTGCTTGGAATGGTGTACATAATATTAGTCTCCACAGTTTTGTTTCCGATGTATATCTTACATTTCATACGAGTGATATTGAACCCAAATGATGAAATATTGTGATCAGAGAATCAAGACCATACAAGTATTAGTAATATAGAGGAAGCAGCAGACACCTTTGAACAAATGAACGAAGTACCTCAGCTATTCGAATCACCAGAATCAGAAAGGAAAGTTAAAAATAGCAAGTATAACTTGCGCAAAAGTTTAGCTTGGGATAGTGCTTTCTTCACAAATGCAGGTGTGGTACACAACTCAAAACTAGAACCCTATATTTCTTTTCTTTTCTTTTAATATGATGTCAACGCCACTCATTTTCCTTAGTCTGTCCTAACTCATAATTTGTAATTTGGTTTTGTGACAGGTGTTCTGGATCCTGAGGAGTTGTCTTGCATGATTGGAGGTGTTGAGAAAGGTGGGAAAACTTTGTTGCCTGGAATTCAAGAGGATGTACAGAGATCCACTGATTCAATCCCCAGCTTGGATAGTGATAATTTGACATTGGAGAGTCTTGAAGGTGATCTGTTCGAAGATATAAGAGCTTCAATTCAGAAATCCAGTAAATTGACCAGTGTGGCTAATTCAAATAACAACTTGGGATCAAAAGGAGCAGAAACTCAAACTACTCATTGTAAGTATACTTGACCTAGTTCTTGGTAGACTTGAATTGGGTTGTAAAAAAAAAACCTCTATTACAGGTGCGACCACCTAATTATGAGGCCAAGTCTAACTACCATCTATGACTGTCACCTTCTTCAAGTAAAGCTATTAACTTAACCTTCTGTAGCTGCTAACTAGTAACCTAAGTACGTACTCTTTGACCTTCTCGGCGCGTCTTCCTCAGATAATACGACATTATCATATTTCCAGTGTGAACCATCTCTTTTATAGTAAACTTTTGATCCTTTTGCTCTTCAATATCTCCATGACCACCTCCTCTGCTGCCACTGGCTCGACACTGCCAAATCTTCCCTATTGGTGTGCATCAGAGGATTAATTGACTTCACTGATCAAACCCATATGTGATAAAACTATAGCCAATTTGCTTTTGATTTATCTAGTTTGGATGCCAGTCAGGGTTTATACCCAGGAGGTTTGAGATGATAATGTAGTAATGAGTTGGAGCAGCTGCTAATCCCTTCCTAGGCACATGCACATGTTTAAACTTGTTAAGCTTGCCCTCCTATATAGATTTTTTGTTGTTGATGCATGTGTTAGTGAGCCCCTGAGCCTTGGTAAGGTTTTTCTTTACGGGTTCAATTTAGGGAAACAGCCTCCACCGTGATGGGTGTCTCATGCGCTGGATCACCCTATATTTGTGTGTGTGCATATTATCAGAAAACTGAACACCTTTTCTTTGCAGCTTCAGAGATGGACTTTTCTTCTCAAAATAAGGTGAGTTCAGCTAAGGTCGAAAGATGCCTGTTGCTATGACTTTTTGTATTTTTTATTTACAGTAAAATTCTTGTTTTAATATATCAGGAGACGCCCAAACCTACTCTCAAGAGGCCAGTTTTGAACAAACTAGGACCAGAAAAAACCAAAAAGCTTTCTGTTTGTCCAGAAACCCCCAAGGTATGTTATTACCAAGTACCTGAACTGTTCTCATCACGCTTATATGAAGATTATAAATAAAAAAATCTGAAACTCTGGTAAAATTGTTTCACCTGCTTGCACTTGAATTTTTATAGTGAAATATCTGGTCAGTCATAATGTTTTACAATTCTATGGAATCTACACTATTATAAGTCTCACAAGTCACCGAGTCTGGTGTGGTTTAACTGACTCTTTTATGTTGTCTACAATGAAGCGTGCTGCTACAAGTGGACTGGCCAGTCCATCAGTTGCTAAGCCGCCCAAGGTACTTGGCAGAGGTAGCCCCATGTCATCATTGACAGCCAGGAGGGCTTCTCTCAGTTCTGAACGTATGAAAAAGGACATGGACAATGCAAAAGGTTGCACTGGTAATCAGATCATTCAGTCACTGTTGTTGTAAATTTTATTCACTTTATACTTAATTTTACAAATTTTCAGGTGGAGGCACTTTAGGGTTAAAGACATCTGCAATAAGTGGTTCACGTAGCAATGCACCCAGGATCCCTATCCGAACTACTAAATCTTCCACTTTGAGTTCTTCAGTTGCAACCAAGATTGACCCTAGATCTTCTTGTTCTTCATTTGGTAGTTCTGGAAGTGCCTCATCTGACAAAACATCTAAATCTTCCTTGAACTCAGTGAAGAGAAAAGTTAATTCAACAACTTCTAATGTTCCTTTTTCTCGTTTAACAACCGTCAAACCCTTGTCAAAACCAAGAAATAAAAACCAGTCTGGCACTTCTCAGCTCTCAGCTTATTTGAATTTTGCCACCAAGCCTTCTTCAAGCATTTCACCTGCTAGCTCTATCAGTGATTGGTCATCAGAATCATCAGCATCAACTTCTACTGTCAATCAAAGGTCTAGCAGTACAAGAACTAGCATTGAAAGTTGCAATGGGGTCTCCATTGATAAAGACGTTCCTCGTGTTGTGTCTTCTGGAAGCCGTTCTAATGATCTGGGCTCAGGTCAGAATGGAACTCAAGCAACTGGGATGCTGGGTCGGGGTATTAAGAAAGCTTTTCCAGGAACGACCGCACATCCAGCTTCAGGAAAACCCTCCGGCCTTCGACTGCCATCACCAAAGATTGGCTTCTTTGATGGGGTAAGTTTAACCTTTCCATCTATAACCACTTCCAAATTTTGGATAAAACTTGGTTTTATAGTCTCAATTAGTCCTTTTTAGGAGGGTGATGAAATAAAAATAGGAATAGTTATTGTCTTGTCTATTCTCGTGTTTTGTTTCAAAATGTTGGAATTTAGTTAGTGTTTGAATTAATGGGAATTAAGAGAGGATGTTTATGTTGGGATTATGACTTTTTGGCCATGAGAATGATATCAGATTGGGAATCTCATTATCATA
>JAYMSZ010000048.1:0-37339 GCA_036897665.1 Pelargonium citronellum
TCTCCCCGGGGCGCCCCCCCCGGGGGCCCCCCCCCCCCCCCCCGCCGCAGGAGCTTCATCCGGACCTCAATCGGCGGAGGAGACTTTTAGCCTCATCCCCGGGAAGAATCCTTTGGCGTTCGCAATGATAATTAGGTTAACGCCGGACCTCGTGGACGAGATCAGGCGCGTGGAGTCGCTGGGTGAGACTCCGCGGATCAAATTCGATGCCAATGCTAATAATACCAGTGGGAATGTAAGTTTTTTGATGGAATTTGAAGTGAAAATTGGTTAATTTGTAGAGCTGTGTGATGAAATTTGATGTCATTTGCATTTTCATTGTGTACTTTGAGGTTTGGTCTCAATTGGGCATAGCTTATTATCTTCAAAGTTAGTTTCTTTTTGGGGTTTTATGAGCAATGATAGTGAATTGGAACATTTGTTTTTGGTGTAATTCACTAGCTAATATGATTCAAGGATTGTGTAGAACTTATGACTAGCTTTGTATAGAATTTGATTGCTTGTTGACTTGTTGTTTATACTGATTCTAAGGTTTTTGTTTAGGTTTTCAATTTGAAGTGTTATATTGGAGACATTCTTGGAAGCTTGATGTATCATTGAGTAAACGAAGAAGTCATTATGCATTCGCTAACCCAACCACAAATTGAATGAGTGATTGAATTATTCGATGTGAGAACTGGGATAAGTGATGTAGATTAAAGCTAGATAAATAAATGTCAGACCTATTTCTTTGTTCCTATCCTGCGTCCTGAGGTGGTGGACAACACGTAAAGAGATTCTGTAAAGATCCCGCAATATGCAAAATATTTAAGCATTTGACCTTCACTTTATTCTCATAAGTCACTTTGCCATCCCATGTTATTAACACTTCATTGGCGATTAAGCTTATAATTAGGAAGTTGCAGATTTTCTTTCTCATTCGTTCTTGTGTTCCTAAACTTTTCCACTATTAAGCGATCATTTGTCTTGAATGCTGAAGTACTGTAGTCTTTATTTTATTCTCCCATGCATAAACTGAATATGTTAGGGGTACAATTGAATTGAAAAATCACCAATGATGTCACAACAACTCAATTATAAAAATAACTCAGTTTATGGACCGCATTAATCACATAAAATATCATGATCTGGCGTTCTGATAATGTTCCTACCATTGATTTTACTATTTAAGTTCCAAAATTTTATGTCTATGAACAAGTGGAGTTGCTTTATGTTGTCTTTTCTAATCTCCATGACTTCATGTTCTTCCTTCTTATAGTGCATATGTGGCCCTTTAAGCTCCAATTAGCATCTTAATGGTGTTTCTCTTTGTAACAAATTTTGATAGGATGTAACTTTTGAGCTTTGAAGCAGTCATAACATTACATGGTTCATTGCATCAGGTTATAGATGTTGGTGGTAAGGAGTTTAGATTTAAATGGTCGCGAGAAGATGCAGATCTTTGTGACATATATGAAGAACGCCAAAGTGGCGAAGATGGAAATGGTTTGCTCGTTGAATATGGCTCTGCCTGGCGCAAGTTGAATGTGCAGCGTGTTTTGGATGAGTCAACTTCAACCCATGTTAAAATGCGGTCAGAGGAAGCTGAACGGAAGCTTAAATCACGCAAGTATGTTATGCGATTGTTAACAACCATATCTCTTTATGTTTTGGACTAGATAAATATGCATAAGCATTTTTCACACTATATTGCTGAAAAACTATGCATTAATCCTTGTTCAGCATTTACCATAACTGCTCTTTTACCAATTTCTCACAATATATCTTTTCCATCTTCTATAGCACTTCAAGGACAACAATGACTTGATGAGTTTGTTTAGTAGCACCTCTTGTGGCTCCATCTTGTTGGTTCTTGTTGGATATATGATTTTTAATGTAGAGGAAAGCTAAAATTAGATACTAATTAGTTCCTTCACACGTAGTAAGACTACACTATCTGGAAATCATTTAATTTTTTAGTCTAGGTTTTCCAGGGCGGTAATATGTAGTTCTTAGTTAGTGACAATATTTTCTGCTACATGCCTTTTTTGGAAGTTGGAATTGTTATCAGCACAATATGTAGTGCTTGTTATGTGATCTAATGGAAATTTTACTCTGGCCAATATATAACATAATTTTAATTCAGTCTAATTTCTTTGTTATAGATGGACTGGTTTCTTCAGCAATATGGTGAATACTAAAAACAGCATGCGGGGCATTAGCACTTTTGTTTTCAGCATAGCTTTACCATGCTGTGGATGATTGATTAAATGTTCTGTCTTGATCTGGTTTTAAGCTACTTGCATCACTACAAGAACAAAACAAACAAATCCCATGCCCATGGCCTACTGCTTCAACAGATAGTCCTGAATAAATATTTGAACTTCACCACTACTTACGCTCGACAGTGAATAGCTCGTTCTATTATTAGTCATTTTAGTTATTTAATATAACATCCACCTCGAAATGCTTTTTAAACTTTAGCATAGTTGTTGGATGCTTGAATTAATGGCGTGATGTGGAGAATGATATCTTGAGATATTTTGTAATTTTCTTGTCTTTGTACTGAATAAATATTATCTTCTGCGTTCATGGTTACAGGGCTATTCTTGTAGACCATGGGAATCCATCTATGAAGAGTCAAATAAAACAATTAGCTGCTGTTGAGAGTAAGATTTTGTTTCAGATTTATGTTTTTTCTTTTCTTCCCCAAGTCACTGTTTTCTTTATAGTCTATCACCACCGTGAAGAAAAGATAGTTTAATTTGCATGATATGGAGGTTTGCAACATGTGCACCCGTTGAATTCTGCAGATGATTAAAACGAGGACCTTCATATTGCTGCTAGTTAAGAAGTAATTAAAGCATATTTGTGGCTTATAAGATTAAGGCACCATATATAGGCCAATCATTTATTGCCTGATGAGAATTTATTAAATCTTTGAGTCATTGATTTAATACTCATGATGTCGATTATCGTTGTATTTCTCTTGTTTCCAGCCAGTCCATGGAAGATGTTTAAACAAAAGAAAGAGCCTCCATTTAAAAAGCAGAAAGTTGAACCGCCTCAAGGTAATGAGAGCACCCCACAGATCATCAAGTTTTAACATATATTATAAATTATATTAATGCAGAACATGGTGTTTCTGTATATATTTTGTGTACCGTTTTAAGCAATATATGTTGTGCATTGTTTTCTCTAATCTTATTTTTGTTGGATATTTCTCTTATGCCCTATTGTATTGCCTCCTTTGCAAAACGAGTATTTCCTTTGAATGCACAATTTTTCAAGTGACATTATTGTATATGATTTTGAGACGATTGAAATTAAGGAAAAATAGGGTTCCAGGGACTGACCATTATTCAAACAGACCGAGAACTAGAATGGGGAAGAGGAGGAAGGTGAAGAGCCGAAATGGTCAAGATGGCAAATCTATGATGCGTTTTGGAGAAGGTTTGGTAGGAGGAGGGAGGAAGGAGAAAGCGGCATACTGGATCTCAATCTTTTTGGGAATGCGGTGCCGTTGGAAGCTTTAGGCTCTTCTTTGATGCCATTGGGGAGTTGAGTGGTGGTGGGTTGGAGAGATCAGTGACAGATTGGGATTGGGAAGTGGTGGGGTTGCGGTGGTGGGCAGAGGATAGGAGAAGAGACATGATTCCAAAAAGTGTTCTTTTGAAGAAAAAATTAGTGTTTGAAAGATTTTCTTGTTATAAGGAGAAACAAGTTGGCTGGTTATATTTTAAAACAAACAAAATTTAAAGATTTTATTGTTATAAAGAAATTTTTCGGAAAATTAATAATGATTAACTTCCTAAAAAGGAAAATGGGCTTTATTTTGAAACAGCCATTTTTGGTATAACGGAAACTCATCTCAGGTTAGAAATATTGTCATTTAATATAGTTTACTAATAATATACTGTCTTGAACCTGTTGCTGTAGGAGGTCCACCTAAACCCGCATATAAATCTGGATTAGCCTCAACAACAGTTGCAAAGAGCAAACGCCCAGCTTCACCTTTGCCATCTCCACCTGAGCAAGTTGGTGCTTCAGCATCTCCATTTGGGACTCTAAAGACTGCTAAGGGTCATGTGAATTTAGAAGATATTATGCCCTCTCAGGTGACAGATAAAGAGACTGCTGCAAGCTCTGAGAAAGAAATCCAGACCAAGGCTTCTGGTGTGGCACGAGAGACCCCCGTACGCAAAGGAAACTTTGGAGCTTATCCGAAGGATTTGCAGAGTTTGCTGATTACTCTGCTCACAGAGAATCCTAAGGGGATGAGCTTAAAGGTAAGCATGCCAGTTAAACTGAAACTCTTACCATATTTTCGTTCAATGTGAATATGCCAATATCTACTCTCTCTCTCTCTCTCTCTGCCACTTTTGGTTTCCGAATGATCATTGTGACTAATTCTTGATTTGGTTGTGTTCAATGTCCTCTCGTTTTCTCCTTAGGCATTAGAGAAAGCTGTAGGAGACACAATGCCCAAGTCCGCAAAGAAGATTGAGCCCATCATAAAAAGGGTAATTTGTGGAAATCCTTGATGAACTTCTTTAAAGAACATTGAGTGATCTAATGTCTTATATATTATTATTGGTCATCAGATTGCCACTTTTCAAGCTCCAGGAAGATATATCTTGAAGCAGGGGGTGGATTTGGAAAGCTCCAAGAAGCCTTCATCTGATAATGGAAGGTACATGCCATTTTTTAGTAGTGGCAAACTCCCTTTGGTTTCTTGAACATTTTTCGATTGAGTATGTACTTAATTTTTGTCATTGTCTAGGTACAGTGGCCATTACCAAATGGTTACTGCAACTTAACTATCCAACATAAGAGTGAAGATATTGAAATAAGTTGTGAATAGACAACTATCATTGAACAAAAGACACTATCATTGACTGAGAAACTGGTTTAGCTGGAGTAAGGGTCTTATCTTGAAATGCAGTAGAGGACGTATTCATTATGTTATTGCAGTTTGATATCCACACTCATATGATGAGAAGTTAAATATATTCATTTTTGTGCATATTGCTTTTTTCTGTCATTACATTTCTTCCTAGAACTGTCAGGAACTACTATATGGCTTTTATGTCATGTAACTATTCTTAATCTTCTTCTGAAGTTGTCAAAAGTTCATGTCAAGAATTGCTTTAGCATAGCCAAATTTCCCCTTTTTCGGCGTGACTACCAACTTATCATGACAGAAATTGGCAGATTATGTTTTTATTTGCAGTACTGTGTGAAACTATTGCAAAAACCTTTTCATATTAACTTTACCATATGGGCTTTTTTATCATTCATATTGAAGCATTTGGCTTTCTATTTGAGTACCTGCTCATGAGTTTAGAATGTGTTGCTTGGTCTTTCCAGTTCTCCCGAAGACAACCGTCACCAGACACCTGTTCCTGACACTAATTCGAAAACTGCTCCTGAAGACAGATCTGAACAAACACCTGCTCGAGAATCAAGCTTTGATGGGAAAATCCCAACTGGTGGATTCGAAGAACAGACACAATTGAACAAGGTTGGAGATGACATAAATTCATCAGAAAAAATTGATATCCTTCAACTTTCACCCAATTTGGCCAGCGAAAGAAGGGGCTCGGACAATAGTGATAAGCAGGGTGGCAGCTCTAGCAGTGGAAGTGATAGTGATAGTGAAAGCGATAGCAGTGACAGTGGAAGCGACAGTGGAAGTCATAGCAAAAGCAGAAGTAGAAGCAGAAGTAAAAGCAAAAGCCCGGTAGGAAGTGGAAGTGGGAGTAGTAGTGATAGTGACAGTGATGCTTCTTCTAACAGTAAGCAGGGGTCAGATGAGGATGTGGATATTATGACAAGTGATGATGACAAGGAACCCAAGAATAAATTGCAAGCATCTGAACCCAGGCTCTCTATATTACCTGATTCCTGGGGCACTCCTGATGGTATAGCTTCCCAAAATGGGCTTGATGAGTTGAAAGATGATCAGGAATGTGATGTGGTTGAGATTGAAAAAGACTTGCCTGGTGATGGACAGGAAGCTGAATTGCCTTCAATTCCTAGTTCGGTTCCTCAAAGAGACAGTGAAAAACGTGTAGAAGAAGCCAAATCCATCTCTCCCGGTCGTGATGAGCCCCAGGATCGCCAAAATATTATAGAAAGTTTGTTTGAAGATGAAGAAAATGTGGTTGAGGATGACTTGAAGCTTGAGCAGTCTCCTAGCTCTGAGAGAATATCTAAAGGCAAGTTAAGCAAAGGTTCTGATTCAAAGCCCTTCAACGAACAATCTGAACACGTTAAAAGATTAAAAGCTGAAAGCTTGGCCCAACCGCCAGTTGTTGGGAGTAAGGATGCCCAATTCTCAAGGAGTCCTCGCAGTTCGTCTCCTGGTAGGAATACAGAGCTTGGCGCGCAGAAGGGGTACAATCAAGCAATCCCTGTAAAATCTAGTTCAGATTTTCACCAGTCGGGTCAAAGGCCTTATGATCAAAGTGGCCGAGCCAGAGGTCATGATGCGATAGAGAGATCTGATAAACATGCTGTGATCTTAGGACGTGGCCGTAAACAAGCCGACAAGAGCTTTGTGCATGAAAGCTTTTCCATGCAAAAGGATAAAGCTTATAGAGATGCTTCAAATGAAGATGGCTATGTGAATGAGAGAAAGGCCCCGAGTAACTCAAAGGAAGAGAGTGGAGGCAAATACTCTGGGCCCTCAGACTTGCATTACCGGAAACATAATGACATGGCTGGAAAGTTTAAGGAATTCGGACAGGATTCAAACTCACATATCGGATCATCACCAAATAATAACAGAATTGGAGTGAACAGGTCTCCTCTTGTTAATGGACGAGGCAGTTTTCTTCAAAGAGAACTTTCAGATTTAGAGTTGGGCGAGCTTCGTGAACCCATGCCTGAGGAGCCACCACCTAAAAAGCCATTTGAAAGAAAAAGTTCGTTCAAACAGTCGGAGAACAAACTAAATGCTACAGAAAACTGGAATTCGGATTCCAGCAGAGGAAAATCTGTTGGGAAGGCGCCTTTTGATTCTGGAAAACCATCCCCACCCACTTTTAGTTCTGGTGTCCGCGCCAATTTGGATGATTTAAGTAGAAAGAAGACACCAGAACAGCATGTTGAAGATGTAACAAGGTCTTATAACAGGGTTGCGCAAACTCTAATGCAAAATGCTTCAAGAGCAGATCAACTTGAACTTGTATCCCAGTCTAATAAACAAACAGATTTCAGTAGTAAATCTAGACAAAATGAGTCCGGAGCTGTCCAGGGGTTTGGCTTGGAGGGATCGGGAGAAAGCTATAAGAAAGCACCTATCAGCGCACCTCAGTATCATGACATTGGAAGAGGGCCAGTACCATACCCATTAAAAGACAATAAAAGACCAACGACTAATACTGCCGTGGAGATGACTGAGGGACATAGAGATGTAGTATTGGCAGAAGGTAATAACAGTGAGCGGAAGAGGAGGGATTCTTATTCTGATGAAATTAGTTGTTCCTATTCTAAATACGAAAAGGATAAGCCAGAGCTTAAGGGGCCAATAAAGGATTTCTCTCAGTAAGTGGCCTTTCTAGTATATTATGTTAGACTTTGTGGATCTGAATTCACTTGCCATGAACCTCTCTATTATTAATTTTTTATAATCTTTGTTATATGAACTTGTTTTGTTTGTGATTTAAATGTCAGGTACAAAGAATATGTACAAGAGTATCACGTCAAGTTTGATAGCTATTGTTCCTTGAACAAAATCCTTGAGAATTACAGGTATTATGGAGATTCCTTTACATCATGTTGAAGTTTTTTCCTTATAAAAAAAATCGGTTACTTCATGTTTAAGTTGTTCTTACTTATATGTAGGAATGAGTTCGAGAAACTGGGAAAGGACCTAGAACTTGCAAAAGACAGGGATATGGATAGATATCATAATATTGTTAGGCAGTTAAAGGAGTCTTATCAGCAGTGTGGAGAGGTAATTTTGATCCTTGATTTGGTATCATAGGGATACTATTGCTATTTCATGCATAACTAATTTCCTAACAAAGAAAGAAGACACTTATTTTGGGACAAAAATGCAAGGAAAACATGACAGTAATTTTGGATGGAGTATTTTTTATTTTTTATTTGTTTATTTCACTTTTATGTTCTTTTTATGTTCCCAAAGTTTAATGAATAACATAAAAATGAAAAACAGATTCTCCCATGTTTCTTAACTTGTGCATGCACAAGTTAGAATAATCCTAAGGTTACTCAACCCACTTGTAGATATTGATCTACTTGTTTGCGTATGAATAATTGTAATTTGTTTGAACTTTGAAGTAGTGAAGACTATAGCTTTAGGGAATATCGTGATATGATGCGTAGAAAATAGAAATATATAGGAATACATGAATATATAGGAATATGAAGCATTATTGTTATCCTGATCATGTGAAGTGGTTTGAAAGAACTTTTACGGATTGATCAACTAGAAGAGACTTAGGGATAAATGAAGTAAAACTTGAAGTCGTGGATAATAATGGCAAGGAACCTAGACCAATGTCTATATTTGTAGACTATATCATCTTCTCATAGGAGAAAGGGGATCTGGTATCTACAGCCACCTCATCATCATAATTCCCAAGTTAATAACACTCCAAAGATTGTAAATTATGTCCACAGTAAAAACAAATATAATGCCATACAAGTAGTTTTATCTCGCCTTCTCTGTTTTGACTTTAATAACGTTCTCTGCAGAAACATAAAAGGCTAAAGAAAATATTTGTTGTGCTTCATGAAGAACTGAAGGTAATTCATCTGGGCGGTGTTAGCTTTTAGATTTCACTCACGTTTCAGTTGCTTATTATCTGAAAATAGTCGGGAGTTTCACTTATGCTTCTCCTACTCTGTGCAGAACCTCAAACAGAGGATCAAAGATTTCGCGCTTTCGTATACGAAGGATTGAAACATTGAAGCATTTTCCTCGAAACCCATTTGTATATCACAAACCTGTACGCGGCCTTCGCATGCTTCTCAAAACTTGAAGGGAATTGTATATGGCTATATAGATATGTTTCAGAGAAGAGCTTGTAACATTATGATTTTGACCCCAATTTTTGTAGATTTTTGGGGCAATTTTTGTGATTTTGCTTGTAACCATGCAAGCAACAATTTCTTTTACTGACTAGTGAATAATGCTGATGCCATTTTTTTATGTCCCTTATTTGTTTGTGAGAAGTAGCTATGAGCACTCATTTGGTAGTTGAAAGAAAACATCACTTTTTTTGCAATAATACCAAACCCTAACCCAATAGGGTTAAGTTAAAATCCTACCACATATATAATTGGTGATCTATAAGGCTAGCAAAATTGTATTCATGCACCTATGTTCATTAAAAATGGTATGGGTGAGTCTATTTCCAATTTTCCATGTGCACCCATTAATTTCATTTACTTATTTGTTAATTTTATTTATTTAAAATATATATCTCCACCTATTTGTTACCCAATTACAATTGTTTAGCTATCAACCCATTAGGTCTTAGCATCATTGGATTGTGATTTTTGAGCATTATGGGAAATCCAAAATATTAATTTACAATCACCAACATAGATTTCTTTATTTATTTAGAAGCTTTGTAACTTGAAAGAGCTTTTATTAAGTGTTGTTGAAGCTAAATAAATATTTTTTGGGGTTATATTCAACCAATCAATTAAGAATAATATTTTCTTAATTTTTCTTCTATAGATTACACAGATTACATCAATTAATTGAAAATAAATGTAACTAATATTTATCAAGTTGACAAATTTTGACGAAGGAGTTAAAATGAAAGAACGTCGTTTGCAACAAATTTTGAACAAAATAAGATGTCAAATAGTGAATGATAAATAAATATACAATATGTTTTTCGAATTAAGAGTGTTGCACTAAAACTCGAATTGCATAAAGTAAATTTAATAAAAGAAATTAGTCAAGAAAATATACACATTTTACACGTAAAATTCGAATTGTGATTTGAAATTCACACCATTTTAAAGCTGAATTCGAGTTATGTCTTTCCAACCTGACTCTGAAAAACATGGCTATGACTTAATATGAAACTCAAATTGATATGAAACACAAATTGTAAGCTCTAAATCCAACAAAAAAAAAAATTACATTTTATGGGTTTGGTTCATAGGTGAATTATGAAGTAATTTTCCATGGGAAAATATTGTATTAGAAATGCGAATTACCGAATTTGCCCTCCCATTGTTTCATGTCTGAGTCTGACCTGTAGTTTTTTTCCCACAGAAAGAAAGTGCAGTTCTGAGAAAATCTCATTACCAGCTAAAGCTCTATTTTTTATTTCTCCATCTACTTCTCTTCTGCTACAATCACAACAACAGTTCGTTTTCTCAATTTCCATATACAAAAATCACCAGAATCTGATCAACAAGTGCGAGACTGTTCCTCTTCACGGGCACGATCGTATTCTAATTTTAATTGAGAAGAAACTGACAACCGCCAGTTTGATACTGCAAGCTTTGGCCTGTCAAGTCGGTGTTTTCTGCATGATTTTACAGGTATTTCCTGATTTTTTTTCGATTCCAGCTTCTGGGTTATCTTCAAAATCAAAAGATAGCTCCTGGGTGCTTCGAAAGGTTGAGACTTTATCATCACTTCAATTCTGGGGTTTTTCATTTTGGCTAGAAAACTAGTGGGCTGGTGTGGTTTGGGATTTTTTTGGGGAAATTAATTTACTAATTGATGTGGGTAGTAGTTTAATTTGGTTTATAGAAGGTTTTTTTTGGGGCTTCTGTTTGTCTGCTGAGAAAACTGAGTAGTGGAATATGTTATGGAATTGGGGTTTGTTAGTTTTATTTTTGTTAGCTCAGCTATTTGAAATTTAAGTTAGTTTGCTGAGTTTTAGCAATTGGTTACTAAACAGTTAAAGGATTGATAGATAAGAGGTCTGAATTTTGGATTTCATGAGAAAACTGAGTGATGGTATTAGTGAGAAGTGGTGTTAGTTGAACCCATGTCATGTGTGTACGAAATGAAGTGATGGTTAATCCATATTTATGGGTTTAATATGAATCTGATTTGTATAGAACTAAGTTTCTTCTGATTGATGGAACAATGTTGAGAAAGGTAGATTAGAAGTTAAATTTGAATCTATGATGGTGGATTTAAATTGTATGGTAATCTGAGCTTTGGTTCTAAGAAATAGTTGGGAGTTCGAGTTCTTATTACTTTTTTGGTCTATGTTCCAGTTTGGTAGTTGATAGTGTGTGAGAATGTTGGAATCAGAAGACTGAAGTTTAAAAACGTGAATTTGCAGTCTTATTGTTTACAAGCAATTAATTGTGTTGTGTTATTTGGTAAGCAAAGTTTGTACTCCCTTTGTCCCAAAGTGAGCGTATTGTTTCTCTAAAACTTATGTCCCAAAATGAGTGTTCTATTTCCTTTTTAGAAAGTTAGTTGCGCATGAATTACCAATATTAAGTTTGTTAAGATTTTAAATTTTCATTGTTTTCCTTTTCCTTCATCACTTACAATCAATATTAAGCAATAATGTCAATTACTTTATGGAACAGTTTCAGCGGAAATTATTATGAGGTTCTGGTGTTAACAGAGTTGAATATTCCGAGGTGAAGAACTGTCATGCTGAATGTTGCTACCGAGTGGTGGATTGGTGATGAATTCCACGATGGATGATATGAATTTGATTCAGCATGCGCAAAGACATCACTTGGTGGTTAGGGAACTTGGAGAAGAGATAGATTTGGAAATTGGACCCGGAGATGACGACCCTTCTTATGCGACCACCCCTCTCATTGGTGGCCCGCCGCGAGAACCTTCTGTTGAAGAGCACGATGAGAGCAAACAGATGGTAATGGTTTCTCAAATTCCTAATGACGATCAAGATATTTCAAAGTCACAACCGAACAAAAGGAAGAAGAAGGTGGTAAAAAGATGGAGAGAGGAATGGGCTGATACATACAAGTGGGCATATGTCGATGTCAAAGATGGGACTGCGAGGATATTTTGCTCGGTTTGTAGAGAGTATGGTAGGAAGCATAGGAGGAATCCTTATGGGAACGAAGGCAGTCGAAATATGCAGATGAGTGCACTCGAAGAGCACAACAATAGTTTGCTTCACAAAGAGGCTTTGCGTCTCCAGATGGCCTCCAAGGATAAGATTGTTGTTGACAAGCCCCTATATGTGAAAGGTTAGTTGATCTCCTTTATTATTTTACTATGTTTGCATTTAACTCATGTTTAATGTGGAGTGTCCACTTAAGAGTTAAAGTCTGCTTTTCACGATTTTGCCACAATCACAAACACACACAAATTTTTTTGATCGTTTTGATGGCGTTTTTGGTGATTGAACTGATGGCTAATCCCTCTCTCTCTCTCTCTCCCCCTAAAAAATAAAAGCATTATGGGACTGTCGTATCATGAAAGTGAATATACTAGAGAGTTTTATTTGGGTTACCCATAAATTTTGGTTCTAGGCTTTTAGCATTCTAGACTTTAATAACCCCATATGTGTTCAAAGAGTTTTGAAACTTTCACAAAAGTTTTATGAACCTCTCTTTTTTGACCATTCTGATATTTCTTTTATATGAAGCTCTTATGTCAAAAACTGCTGGATCAATTGTTGAAGCCGCACTTAAAAGGGATCCTCATGAGATTGAGTTCATACAATCAGTACAAGAAGTGGTTCATGCTTTAGAAAGAGTGATTGCAAAGAATACCCAGTGAGTTCCTCTAATGTAGTAGTGTTATTTCAACTTCTTTATGCAAAGCAAAAAAGAGTCCACAGTAAAGTTCAATGCATATAATGATGTGACTAAAATATTTTCAGTTATGTCAACATCATGGAGCGCTTGCTAGAACCTGAACGTATGATTCTTTTCCGAGTTCCCTGGGTGGATGACAGGGGAGAGACACATGTCAATCGTGGCTTTCGGGTTCAATTTAACCAGGCACTGGGTCCATGTCGGGGTGGTATTCGTTTTCATCCATCAATGAATTTAAGCATTGCCAAGTTTCTCGGGTTTGAACAGGTATTGTATATTCATGTGTTAATGCTTCTCAATTCATGTTTTGTTTAGAAGTTTTATTCTTATGTAGTTTAGTGTTGTTGCTGCGTCAAAAACTTTACTTGCCTTTTAAGTCTTTCCAATTATGGGTTGGTCTGCATACTGAATTGTAAGGTAGGTATTTGTACGAAACCCATAATCTTTAGGATTGGTCAGCCCCTAGATCGCTGTTAACTTCTAGAGAAAAAGAATTGAGACATAAAGATAACGGCCGAAAGAAATTGCAATGCTACATAATGCAATCAAATTATAGATGCTTTTCCTAAATGCTACGAAAATAAATTGGAACCAGAACAATTTTAGCACCTCCTACCAATGTCTTTTAGATTATAAATTCTCGTGAATATGTTATAATATTATTGTTTCTACTTGTCTGCAGACTTTAAAGAATGCTTTATCTCCGTATAAATTAGGAGGGGCGGCTGGTGGAAGTGATTTTGATCCCAAAGGAAAAAGTGATAATGAGGTAAAATTTCATCATATGTGATGTTTGTAAATATTTTTAGTTCTGAAAGCTGCTCTAATGTGAACCTCTTGCTGGCAGATCATGCGCTTTTGCCAAAGTTTCATGAATGAAATTTATCGTTACTTAGGCCCTGATAAGGTAAGGTGAAGGTTGTGGCTTTAAGCATTTCAATTGCTTCATGGATTTTTTAACCAAGTTCTGCATGTCTGGTTTTACGATGTATATACAATTTAGGACCTTCCATCAGAGGAAATGGGTGTTGGCACTCGGGAAATGGGGTATCTCTTTGGACAATATAGGCGTCTAGCTGGTCATTTTCAGGTACTTATCCAAGTTATTACTAATATCAGCACTTCAAATTACTTCTCGTGTTATATTCATTTCAATAAGATACAAGTGATTTGTCTTTAGGTTTTCATATGTATGCCTTACTTATGCAGGGAAGTTTTACAGGGCCTAGGATATTTTGGTCTGGCTCTAGTCTTCGAACTGAAGCTACTGGCTATGGGCTGGTAATTTTCGTCATCTCAACTTGGTTTGTGTGAGTTGGTGGGTGAATTTTGAATGTCTTAACTAGAGACCATTTTGGTCAGTTTTTTTAAATTATAGGGCTTTGGCATACAATTAGTTGAGGGGCTAAATTGGTCATGGACCATTTTGGTAGATTTATCTTTTTTTTACTATAAAGTCTTTCTGTAGGCTTTATGAATTATTGTGTCTTTGTTGAACATCTCGGAATTCAACAGTCTCCATGTGTTTGCAGGTTTTCTTCTCCCAACTTATACTTGCGGACATGAATAAAGAACTCAAGGGACTAAGGTTCTTATTTAGTTATGAGAAATTAACATACAATTTTCTGTTTCACTGCGAGAAACAGCATATTTATCTTGGTGTTCATCTAAAAACTTAACGGTTTGAAGACTGTTCAAGAAGAGTTGTGAAGATGTTCATGTAAATTAATGAGTTATGTTCCGTTTTTATATGAACTTTTCCTCCAGATGTGCTGTAAGTGGGTCGGGAAAGATTGCAATGCATGTTCTAGAGAAGCTCGTTGCTTACGGTGCACTGCCCATTACAGTATCTGGTATGTTTGGTTCCTCGGTGAATTTCTTCGAACCCATGTGTAGAGCGCCAATCTCAAGCTTCTATGGGTATTTATTATTAATTTGCACTCATCTCATAAATCATTTGCATATTGCTAACTATTGCACAGATTCAAAGGGATATTTGGTGGATGAAGATGGATTTGATTACATGAAAATATCATTTTTAAGAGATCTTAAAGCTCAACAGAGAAGTTTAAGGTTGGTGTCTTCAAATACTTGTTTTATCGAGCTTGTATCTTTCATTACTGAAGACCTACTTGTTCGTGCATTTGACAACATCTGCAGGGACTATTCAAAGACATATGCTCGGTCAAAGTACTATGACGAAGCAAAACCTTGGACTGAAAGGTGTGATGTTGCATTTCCTTGTGCTTCCCAAAATGAAATCGATCAATCTGATGCCATTAATTTGGTTAATTCGGGTTGTCGTATTCTAGTAGAAGGTAGGACTTCCTGTATGACATATAATGGCTTTTAATTAGTTTGTTTACACACTTCAATTTAATGCTGATGATGTATCGATATCGCTATCCTTAGGCTCTATTATGCCGTGTACCCCTGAAGCCGTGGACGTTCTGAGAAAAGCTAATGTTCTTATCGCTCCTGCAATGGCCGCTGGTGCTGGAGGGGTGCGCCTTTAAACTCAATGCATACCGTTTTTCATATATCTTGTTTGCATGTACAACAGCTATTGATATGATATTTTGTTGCAGGTTGTTGCTGGAGAACTTGAACTAAACCACGAGTGCAATTTGATTCACTGGTCGCCTGAGGACTTTGAATCTAAGTTACAGGTAAGATTCTACATACTTGTATTCATATGGGTGAAAGAACATATTCACAAGTCTAAATAAGCTTGTAGGTTGGTACTGTCTGAAAACTTCACAGCGATATGTTCATAATTATTTGGTTTTACAGAATCTTAAATGCCGCTAGAACCAATAAACTTGATGTTTGCCGATATTTTGTATACTGGTCGGAAATTGATTCAAAACGAGTTGATAGAGATTAGAGAGCATAAATCCTTATTTGAACATACCCGTCCCTCTATTTTTTTAATGATGTAGTGTACTTTGTCATGTAAGAAGAATCTAACATGAGTTGTAGACTTAGAATTCTATCAATGACTACGACAACAACAACAACAACAGCAGCATTTTTTATACCACTTCATTTGTTTTCTGGAAGTAGTGTTGTCGTCTGTCGGGTTTGGACATTTTAAGATCAGTTGGTATGACCTCGGCATAGATTTGAGTTTATTCATTATAATTATTTTTGCTACAAAGCCTTTTTGCTATAGCCTCTCTCTTGTATGTTATCAAAATTTTCAGACTTCTTTTTTCACTTTCTCATCGTCACCTTGCATGTTACTGGCAGGAAGCAATGAAACAAACATACCAACGAGCTATCAAAGCAGCAACTGATTTCGGTTATCAAAAAGAAAATCCCGAGTACGCTCTTCCCCTATCCACATTTTCTCTTCTTTGTATAACCAATATTCCACACCAATTGCTTAGCATTTACGTATTTGTTTCTATTGGCATGTCAATGGTAATTGGTAATAGTCTTAAATCTAGTTTCTCGGATTCTTGACAGAGCCTTGGTGCACGGAGCAGTCATTTCTGCTTTTCTCACAATTGCTCAAGCCATGACTGATCAAGGATGTGTATAAACATAACTGTACTCCACGAAAGCTTGATCGCGCTCATGACCTTCACTAATGAATCATCCGAAGACACATCCTTGGTCACAAGCCGGAGATAATTATGGTTTCCAAGATCCTTTAAAATCTATGCTGCGTTGGGAAAATGGCAAAAATCTGTAGCATATGTCCTTGTAACATAATGTGGAAAATTTTATTTAAGATACAATTGATGCAAGAAAAATACATGTACTAGTAATTCTAGTGGTGGAATAGGAGAGGCCTCTCATGGATTGGTTTAGAATTGGCTAGATCTTGTTTGCTGCAGTCTTGTGAAACTATTTTGATGGTGAGATTGGAAATAAAATTATTATTAATTGTTTATTGTAACTTATAAATATTTATATATTCTCAGGATAACTATTTCTGCATTTTTTTTCAAATAGTATCTCAACTGCCTACATTTCAGGTACAAATTGTCAACTCTAGCTTGATTCAAAATGAAGATTAGAAATCACTTTGAATCTTAATAATTACTAATGGCTGCAACATGTAATGAACATTGAGGACAAAAGAAAATGTTCAACATAACACCAAATACTGATAATTTTATCGTGCCAGAAATAGCAAGTTCAATGTATCAAAATTACAACAATGACATCACTATATCTTTTAGACAATTCTCTTATCAAACTTCCACATTCAGATGAAAGAAACATTATAGTAACTAAACCCTACATCTCACTTTCTTCCATCAAAGACGTAAATAGAGCAAAATTACATGTGCATGACAGTGCGAAAAGATATGAGAGTCGATTTTGCATTCCCAATTGTGCTTCTTGACATAAGTTTCGCCTTCATATCACAGCAATAATTGTTTTTCAATTACCTCTCCTCGAAGAGTGAGCGGACGAATCAGACTTCTCGGCCAGATAGTGCTCAAGCATATCTTCTTCATCATCTGTCGTTACACCAAAGAAAAAAGTTTGTTAATCTCAGTACATGACTTGAGATTGCTCTTTAGTACTATTGATGTCGTCTATAAATTTATGGGGGACGGAGTTACCTTCAAAATCGTCCTCATCAAAGTCAATATCTTCATCGTCTTCTTCGTCAATGTCTTCAGCAATTGGCACTGAACCTTTCTGTGGGAAAGAAATAGGTGCATCATTGCATGTATTATATGCAATTTTCATGAATCAAACTATGTTTTTGAGAAAACCAACTTCTCATTTTTCAGATTACAATCAAACATGCATGGTTCAAGTGGTTCCTCACTTCCCCGGGTAACCCGCAAGGGGATATAACAAATAACCCATATAATCCAATATCAAACTACCGTGATATGGCCCGCATATGCCACCATTCCTAACAAACATGGGTAGAGAACCTTTAAGTATGAAAGCAATGATTGCCTCCAGAAATGTGATCTTGCATAAGATTGCTCTTAGTCGTAGCCACAACTCTGTCCCGTTTTTTCAAGGTGTTATGATGATAAAAAAATTGATTGTTTACAAATGCCTACCCAAGACACTATTCGCGATTGATGAAAAATCTATAGAATTAGGTGACTAATCTCTATAGATTTTTTTTTCCATTATCATAAATATCAGAGAATCCTGTTAACTTTTAAACTACGTTGTAAGAGATCCTAAGCCAAACATGTTAGGTAGCGTTTGGATTAAAAGAATCGGTATGAGATTCTCGTTCCAAAGTCATTCTGAGAACCAGAAAGTCTATATGAATTGGAATCTCATTTCCATTCCAAAAAATAAAAATAAAATAAAACTAATCCAAACGCTACCCCAGTTATTAGTTAGATTTGCTTATCTTTTGCAACACATGGTATGGTTGTACACGATATAAGTTGTACATATTCTCCCAATCAAAGAGGAAGCTGAGAAGAACATACCGTCTCAAAAAACTGTCTTCCCGTGAGCTTCTTTTCCTTGGTTGTTGAAAGTGCAGACTCGGGCATAAGCCTGAAAGGTGGCACATTGTCAATTATAAATAAGAAAGGCTACAAGCAAATGTGTAAGAGTAATATTTTGTGTATTTGAATTGAACAGTTTGCTACAAAAATGTTGCATATCAGATCAAGGATATCATGTCCAGTCTATTAGTTTATACTTCTCTCAAAATTCATGCCTACAATGTACATTGTAGAACATGTAGAGCACAAAATGTTGTGAACAAAATATAAACCTTCTACCGGTGCTAACGTAATGTAGCCTATGGTTGTACTTTTCTTGCGTTAAGAATGTAACAACTGCTTGGAATATATAGTCCAAAGGCCAAACTTTCCCCTTCTTCATAATCCTTTTACTACCAGCATTTCATACAACCATAAAACCAAAACTATAAGTAAGCATGTCTCATAGACTTGAGCTTGTTAAAGTATCCCACGTTGCAATATTGTGAAGATAATGAACAATTGATATACTAGATGGACCCTCCACCTGGAATTGGAGTAAAGTTTAAGTGTTTAACATGGTAAGCTGGTTTGTTTTGGGCCTAGTTATCCGTTTGTGTTACCTCCTAATTAATTATTGGTCCACGTGCAAGGCCACTGTGTTGTCCGGCCTACATGTGAATGAGAGTGTTAAAGTATTCCACATTGAAAGAATGTGAAACTAATGAGCATGTGATATACAAGTTAGGTCCTTGAGCTAATAGCTTAAGCTTTGGGGTTGGATTAAAGTTTAACCGGATCAGCTCTGGTATGTGCCATCAAGGTTTGAGGTTGGCCAATTTGCAGCCCAGATCAACCCTCCTGTCCTAATGCTTAAGTTTTATACTATCAGATGGCTAGGTTAGCAAGAACATCGGACACACTCAACCATTGACATGTAGGAAAGGTGTGACCCTCTGTTAGTACCAAACTCAAAGAACCATAAACCACGGGGATTTCATTTAACTATTGTAAAGGTGGAACACCAAATTAGGGATGTTTATGATTGGGCAGAGAGAATTTTTAATTTATTCTATTAGACAATGTATTGAACTTTTTTATTTATCACTTCCAATACAATCTACCACATTATTGTTCAATGTTCACTCAATTCATTCCAACTACAGTTTTTTTTTATATATATATTTTCCTTAACTTTTCTCTTTAGAAAGTAATTTTTAAAATTAAATTCGGCCCATTCCCAGACTAGATAGGACCGGTTTGGACTTCAGTCCAAGAAATATGGAAGTTTTGGCAATCAACGACTATTTCCAACCATTGTCATCTGTTTTGCAATGATGAAATCACCCAACAAACAAGTAACAAACCCTTACTAAATTAATTGACGGTAGTACAACTTACTTGGCTCGTTCTAGTGCTAATTCTGCTTCAAACCTTTCTCTCCATGCTAGAAATGTTTCAACCGTGACTGCTTCACCATGTGGCACAACTACCTGGAAGAAGAAAACCGGAAGAAACAGCTCCTCAGAAACAGAAGGATAATATGGGGGAATATCATAACTTATGGAAGGTATAACAATATGGGTTACATAATACCTACTATCAATGTACAAAAATGAAGATAGTTTTTTGTTGTGCAATGTAAACATGTTATTTAAATAGTCATACTTCATCTTTTGCAGCTTCTTCTTCAGCATTGTCGTCGTCATCTAAACGAAATCTTTCAGACAACCACTCCTTAGCTGATGTGACAAGTGTGTAGATCATAGCCATCCCAAGATTTTCGGATGCCTATAACATAAGTATCAAGTAACGGAAAAGCTAAAAAACTTAGTATTGTATGTATTTGCAGGAGTAAGTGTGTCTGTATATACCAACTAAAGTAACTGATGTTACTAGTAGTTTCTGGTCAATTACAACAAAATACAACTCCTAAAAGAAGCTCACCTCCTGTAGAAGCTTTTCTTTCAAAATTCTAAGATCTTCTGTATTCATTCCTCGCAAACTAGGGAGACAAACAGAAAGAGCAAGATTATTTAAACTGAACTGACCAAAACAAAAAAAAATATTGCATCCATAAAATTATCACCTATGGTAATTTAGAGCTTTATTTTTCTTTTAAAGAAAATCCCTAATCCAAATATATAATACAAAGTTGATTGCATAGAACTATCACATACCCTTGGTTTATAAGTTCTGAAACCTTAGACTACCAAGCAAGTAATAGTGGACTACGTTTTAATCAATCGCACATTTTATAATGACAGAGTCATGAATCATGAATCATGAGTCATGACTAAGGGGCACAACAGAACTGACAATTTGCACCCGAAGCTGCGGGTACCCAAACCCAACCCGCATTTTTGCAGGTTTGGGTAAACTCAAATAAACCTGAATATTTTCGAGGTCGGGTCGCGGAGCAAACACCTTTTGTATGGCAAACCCAAAATCCAATTGTCAGCACTATTTCTAAAACAGAAAAAAAATATAAAGCAAGTGAACAACCAGACTGCAACCGATGCTAAACATGAATACTTATGCAGTTGTCTGCTCATATGACTTTAGAAAAAAGTGTTCACAAATGAAGGAAAATTCAAAAAGTCAAAGTGAAGGTCCATTTTCGAAACAGAAATATCAACTATGAAGTATGAACTACCAATACTTAGGTTACAAGAGCCTTTAGCCAGAGGAAGAATATACTCACTTACCTTCTCACATTCAAAAGTGGAGGCTCATCTGGATAATTTTCTGTGTGAGAGAAAATTAATCCCAGCTGAACTGCAAAGAATATGGAGCAGATCAAATAGATAATTATTAAGATCCTGATTTAGGAACATCGGCAAACAAAGTTCTAAAACAAATAAAGTGAATTTTGATGATGACCAAAAGAACAATTAACTGCAGTAAATGATAATACTATTATGAAATGGGCCAATTGATGAACAAAATGAATTACCTGGAGTAGTTGTTGGCATATCATCATCATCATTCTGTAGAACAAAAAATAAGTGTTAAACTTTTAACCAGAAGAGCATACTTTTCCTCGTACAAACTGAGAGTCATGCTAAGAGAAGGAGACTGTGGACCTGTGGAGTTAGTGTTATCTGGAAGCAACGGTTGGAAGTGTTCAGCCCGCTCTCACCAGAGTGAATTTCTACCAAAATATTGCTCTTCGTTAGTCATATAAAGAAAGAGTAGAATGATAACAGAAATCATAATTAGCAATCGGTATCCAAGTTCAGAAGAGCAGAAACCTTTGAACTCATCCATAAGTATGGCTTCCAATGCCTCGATTTCCATCTCCTGCTCCTGCAAATAATCTGAGAACATGCCTTTAAGATTGAGAAAATTGCTACGCACAGTTCAATCAGATGAATAAAACCGATTGTGAATTGGGGAAAAAAGGAAGACTTTTTTTATTTATTTATTACAATTGAGAATTCTATTTCTAATGAGTTTCATGGTACTACCCAAAGCTGCCAACGCCCATAAACCATAGCACATGAATTTAACATACATTAATTGAGCCCTTGAAAAAATATTAATCAGTGCATCAAGATTGAATTTAGCTGCCTTCTTGAGGTAACCAGTGCCATGACTGGCTTGCTTGATTACAGAGCTATACACTTTCGGTTGCCACTTGCCAGGGAAAAAAAAACTAACAGATAAGTGAAACATCTTCCACCACCCAAAACACTAACACATTAAAACTGAAAAGCTGCATCTCTATCCAACACATGAATAAAAATGTTGACAATTTGTTGAGCACTCAAAAGTTGAAATGCTAATTAGTGCATCCAGATCAAATTAAGCCGCCTTCTTGCAGTAACCAGTGCCATGGCTGGTTTGCATGATAGGAGAGCTATACACTTTTGGTTGCCGAGAAGAAAGAGAAAACTAACAGATTAAGTGAACAATCATCCACCACCCAAAACACTAAGACACAATTAAACCAAAAAGCTGCACTCTATCCAATACGGGAAAAAAGTGGAAAGTTTTGTTGATCCCTTGAAAGTTGAAACACTAACTAGTGCATCAAGATCGAATTTAGCTGCCTTCTTGCCATTACCAGTTTCACAAATGGTTTGCTTGATTATAGAGTTAAACACTTCTAATAGATTAGGTGAACAACTATGGACATTAAAACCGAGAAGCTGCTTCTCTATCCAACAACTAAAAATGCTGACAATTTAATCCATAAATTCCAAATCTTCCTTCCAATTATCCACATTATACCATAAACCCAAGTGACAAAAGCATCAACATTGTCATATAAAGCAACATACAAATCCAGCTCCCGGAAATCAACAAATTCGTCGAAACAGTAACTACCCAGTCCACCAATATCCCCATCAAGCAAAACCCACAAAATATTTTCCAAAAAAATTAATTAAGAACAGTTCAAAATCACATCTTAGTTACAAATATAACAATTAAAAACAGTTCAACAATTTTGGGCTCGCCATGCAACTGAAAATCCAATAAAACAATCACAAAACAGCAATTGAAACCTGAAAATCGGAAAAATCTGTGAAAATTACCTGTCATGGTTGTAAATCTTGTGATGAGCTTTCTGATTTGATTCCTTCCGGTTCTCTCAGTGATAGTCCTCTCTGTCGAGCTTACAGGCTCACCATGAGCACGAAAGAGAAGAAATACCTAGAGGTCCGGGTGATACGACACCGTTTAGTTGGGTAGTGAAACGCACCGTTTGATGGACTGTGATAGTTGGGCTTTTTGGGCCTTTTCTTATTTTGTCAATTTAATTGGGCCTAAATGGGACCCATGCAGCCCTGGGAGTTGATTCGCTGCTTTACGATGACGTGGCATTAAACTGCAGAAACCGTATAAAAACTGCAGGTAAAGTGAAAAACAAAAACATTTATTTATTTTTTATATTTTTCTCTCTCTCTCTCACCACTCTCTCTCTCTCTACTCACTGAGTTGCAGAAAAGAGAAAGGTACAGTTTTGATTCGAGCCATTTTCATCACTTTCTCCTTTTATCTCTCTAATGTGTCAGTTCATTGTAAGGGTCTCAGAAATTCTATTCACAGAGCTAAAAACCCAGAAAAAAATGGTTCTGATTTCTGAATAAGATCAGAAAATCAACGACACTCGAGCTGAGCAAACGAAAATGAGATCAGTTTTCGAACATTTTTGATTGAAAATAAGTAGAACCAGCTATATAGATCTTCTCTGTTTTCTGGGGAGGTCTCTATCAGATCTCCTATCATTGATAAACCCTGGTTTTTCATTTTTCTGTTCGGGGTTTTGTGTTGCATGTGAGATTTTTTTGCCTGATTTTGCTCCGTGGCTTTACTTTTAGGCTGTGTTTGCTCATGAAAGGGAGGTTTATGGTGATTTTTGAAGCTTGGATGTGGTTGAAAATGGAGGGTCGAGATTGATTTTTGGTGTCGGAGCTGTATTTGAGGGTTTGGTTAGATGGGAAGCTCTGCCGAGCCTAGAGAGGACAGTACGAAGAGCATTGATCCGTCGGTGGGAGGGTTGGTGTGGGTCCGGCGCCGGAATGGGTCGTGGTGGCCGGGAAGGATAATGGGTCTGGACGAACTGTCGGAGGGTTGTTTGGTTTCGCCGAGATCTGGAACTCCGGTGAAGCTCCTGGGTCGGGAGGACGCTAGTGTGTGAGTGTCTACTTCTGTTGTAAAGCTTAATTACTTACTTTTTTATGGGCTGGTTTCAATTGATGTAGTTGCTTGGTTTCAATTTAGTTTTGTTACTAATTGTAGATGTTTTCGGATGCTTAGTTTGTTGTTGTGCATATTGATATTTTTTGCTTGTTTTGTGTTTTCATGTGGTGTTCTTCTAAAAAGGACAACTCAATGAATAAGTCTGCCACCAATCCAATGTTGGGTTTTGGGAGGGTCATTGGGTAGTTTTACCTTAAGGTCACAGGGGAACGATCTTAATGCTCACCCCATTTGAAGTGCTTCCCGTATGATCTTAGTTGGGTGTAGCTAACCAATGCTCACCCCCTAATTCCACCGAAGGGATGTAAAGAAAAAATAATGGTTTATTGGTGTTGGGAATCCTCCGAGCTTTTGAGTTGAAGGACTTTGCCAAATGGTTTCAATTTGAAGTGTCTTCATTTCGTGAGCGTGTCATGTGCTTATATTGTTGTGTGACACTGTGACCTTACCACGTCCTTGTTCAAGTTATTTTTCTTTCATTTGATAGCACTTTCTAGCTAGGATTATTTATTATGTTTGGGTCCTTTGGGAAATAAGTTATTCTCTGATAATTTTCTGCCTATCATGATCCAGTATGTGTCCTACTTCGGCAGAGTACTCCCAAAAGTGTTAGGTGTCCGTGTTCCTAAGCTGATGTTTTGTGTAACCATTAAGTGTCCCGTGTAGTATTATTTTGGACTAGTATAACCCACCCTATGGTTTGTTTTGGATAGATTGCATGAGAAATGGTGAAGACATTTGATAGAGAGTCATCAGTTTGGGGCTGACTACATTCATTTTTTGTGCCTCATGGTAAAAAAGAACAACAATAAGAAATTGTTGCTACTAGTTAAGTGGCTCTTGGTTTGTTGCAACATTAAATCTTCACCCTATGAATGTATGGTATAACCTTCCTTACATGAAAGCATAAGCTAATATATGTTTTCCAATTCCAAAAAAATGGGGGCATTAACTACAATGTCATTCATTTGTTGTAATTGCTTTGCGATGTAGTTCCGCATAGTTCTCAAGTAAATAACTTGCTTGTAAGATCTTGCTGTTCACTGTACAAGGATAACTACATGCAGGCTTTGGTGGCTATATTATAGTTTTAGATGTTGATTTGTTATGGTTTTACAAGCTAAGTTGTGAGATTTGCAATCTTTCTATGGATCTTTACATATAAATTATATTGACATAATTACTTTCCTTCATTGGTTCAGGGACTGGTATAATCTTGAAAAGTCGAAGCGGGTCAAGGCTTTTCGTTGTGGAGAGTATGATGAATGTATTGAAAAAGCAAAGGCATCTGCAGCTAATTCTAATAAAAAAGCAGTGAAGTATGCTCGGAGGGAAGATGCTATTCTTCATGCACTTGAGATTGAGAGTGCTCGCCTAGGCAAGGATCGTCCTGACTTCTGCTCTAGAACTGATAATTCTGGCGGCGAGCAAGGTAATTTGCCTAGAGAATCACCTACCACGTCTAGTTCTGGCAATGAAGATGAGAACAAGCATGCGGGTACAAGTGATGAAGTGAGTAACTCCGAAGACCATTCGAATTCAGCTATGGAATTATCTCAATCGGGTATATCCTTTGAGGAGCCAGATAATTTAATTGCTTCTAAGGTGCAATCTATGAACGGAAGGAGAAGAAGAACCCCCAATGATTCAGAGGATGATGGAACAGAAGGTATCAAGCGAATGAGAGGACTCGAGGATCTAGGCATGGGTGTAGTGTCGAAAAGAAAAGGCCACACCGGACCTCTCGAAGTAGCTCAACAGGACAATGCTTCACTATGTGATTCTAACAATGCCAACTGTGTGTCTAACGATAATCCTGCTAATGGCAGCAAAACATATTCATCATCATTGAAAAGAAAAAGATCTCAGGTTTCAAATGTTCACGAGTTCTTGAAAAGGAGAAACCGTCGCCGTCCATTGACAAAGGTTTTGGAGAGTACGGCTATGGTTTCTGTTCCGGTTACATGTGATCAACTTGCCAGTGTAAGTGCTTCTCCTCTTCGGGGGGTGTCCGAAAGCAAATTATCTGGAATAGAATGCAATGAGTCGAAGATAAGTGTTCCGACGGCAGTTACTAATAATTTAAAAGGCACAGTGGCTTCATCTGAGAATGGAGTTACACTTGGTGCTTTTAAACACCCTCCTGATCCTTCCCATGTTAATAGCATGACAAAGGAGAATGAGATTTCCGGTGTATCAGGGTTACCAGTGCATGATTCTTCTGATGTGTTATTTGATGTGCCGTTTGTTGGGGATGATAAAAACTCTACAGGTATGTTTACTTTCAAATGTTAATATTTTGAAGAACAATGCTCTGTCATATCTACAAGTCATTAAACTTTCTGTCTTAGCGTTGTGAAAACTATGAATAGTTGCTGAACATGCTCTGAGCGTCTAAGTATAGAATCTTCTTTAACCCTTTTCCCATCTTTCACTTACATTCTTAATTTGATGACTGGTCCTCAGACCTAGTAGCTGATTAATATGTGAGTAAGGACTGATCTGGAACGAGTCAGACTATATCTTCAATTCTCTCATGAAGTATCTATTACCTATCTCATCATAGCACACTGTTATAGATATGAATATCATGCATGAAATATTGGTAAGGAATTTGAATAAAATGTTCTGGAAACTGTTCGTTTGAATGTGCACTCTTGCGACTGTGCTTGACTGTTGATCAGCATATGACTATACAAGATATTTTATGTTCGTGCTTTTGCACCTACGTGCCGGCTTAGCAAATTTTTCTCTTGACATGATGTTGTGTTATATTTAGAATGATCAGGCATTTCGGTAGGATTGTCAGTAAATTGTTTATTTTTGCTGAGTCAGCATGTTGAGATTCAGGCGCCACTTTTGTGCTGAAATGTCATTATCCTATTGACATATCTTTACTCATTCCAGTGATTACTATTAGAAAAATGGTTTGTTCATCTTGTTCCATGTCCCAGTAGAACAATGTGCAGATTCTTTGTATGCTGACTTGTGACTTGATCCTGCCAGATTTTCCTCCTACTTTCATGTCTAACTCTTCTGGGAAGCCTGAAAATGGTCAACAAGCTGAAGCCCCGTTGAAGAGAAACGAGGGTCTTAATGAAGTTGGTTCTACCAGCTTGGCAGATGTTCATGTCGGTAGCATTAGTGAGAGAATGGAGAAAGACACTTCAAAGTGGCAATCAAAAGGAAAGAGGAATTCAAGACATTTAAGTAAGAACAGAAAACATGTCTCGATAAAAAAATTGGACGTCGACGATGAACCAAGTTCTCATTTACCTGATTCAGAGCATTTGCATGATGTTTCTGAGCAAAAAGTAGACTGCAACGGAACTAGTGGACCCCTTCCATCAGCGAGGTCCAAACTGGTTGCTGAGGAGCAGGCAGACCGGTTTCCCGACTGGGCCAGGCACAGAGAATCTGATACAAGTGGGCCAACAGGCGTGAAGAAGCTCCAGTCTGATGGCTCACAGACCCTACAAAGACAACTTCCCTATCGTCAGTCCCGGTTTACTCTCAACTCCAGGTATGAGATGTCCGATTTCCCTACTAGAAGCTTTGGTGCCAATTCTCAGTTATATGATGTTGCTCTGGAGGTGAAAGCTAGCTACAGGCCGCAGCACGTTCCATTGGTATCACTAATGAGTAAATTGAATGGTAAGGCCATTGTTGGTCACCCTCTAACAGTAGAAGCCTTGGAAGATGCTAGTTCCGATCTTCTAATGAGTAGCATAGCTAATCCTAAAGACGATATACAACATTCAATTTCTGGAAGAATCCCTCCCAAGCACTTGCCATTGCAATCACGGTATTCTCCAAGCAAGAGAAAATGTGGGCTCCTCTCCAAAAAAATCCGTAAGCTATCTTCATTGAGCGGTTCCCACAAGCAAAGCGAGGCGAGGAAACCAGTGGTAGAGAAGCTCAAAGGTCCCGTCATAGCTTGTATTCCCCTAAAATTAGTCTTCAGTAGGATAAACGAGGCAGTGACAAGACCAACACACCGCTCATTAGCATAAAGCAATCCTTGAGTTGCTACTATAGATTAGTCTTTGCCCGTTTGTTGATAGCTAGGAATTTTGTCCAATTGTGCTCGGTTTTGCATCCCCCGAGGTAAATTAACCCTCTGTTTGTACAATGCTTTGACAATTTTAGCGTTGTAGGAGTGAGATCAGTAGTTATTTGCTTCGGCGCTGTACATAATGTAACGATAGTGATTCGGGTTTGGGGGTGTAAAGAATATGGTGTTGACCGATGTAAGGTTTTTACATGGATTTCAGGTGAGGGAAATAACTTGATTTCCAGTCTAGTGCTGCTGGGTTTGGAACTTGATAGTAGTTTATTTGAAATTGCTTTTGGGGATTGATTATGTTAGTTTTGGATGCATATTTGTCCTTAAAGCAGATTCTGAAAATGCTCATTTTGAATGGAGAGTATGTAGTTGTGAATAATTTCTGAGAATGAATATGAATAGCTGTAGAACAATGAAGATTTATTGTTGATTATTCAAATGTATGTAGAGAAATAGAGTAGAGAATAAAAAGTTTGTATGGTAAATTTATGTTTATAAATACTAAATAGAAAGAGGGTAGAAAATAATGAGTTTGTCGGGTAAATTTATAATGTAATACAAGTTGACCCATAATCGCTTAAGGTTGACAATTTATTACATTGACATCGTATTATGAGTCGAAGATTAACCCATAATCGATACAGTTAAAGAATCAATGTAACATCACTTTCAATTTTTTTCTCATGTATGAGTTGGAGGTTGGGAGCTCTAGCACCAACAAAATGTACAAGAATAGAGTTAGATAAACTAAACATTAAATGAGGTCGATTTTGATGTAATTAAAAAATAAAAACGATTATTTGACCCATGAACTTTCGCATAATTGTTCTGTTTCCGTCTTGTGTTCCTTGGACATTTTTGTTTTGCCATGACCTTGTTGCATGCACCGTTTTCTATTATTTTTTATTTTGCACTGTGTCTCATTCTTCGGGGACATCGGGTACTTGTTGGGTTCAAGTTAAATTGTCATCCCTACTAAAAACGGGTCTAGGTGAAAAGAGAGAAATACGATAGGGACCATAAAGCAAAAAGTACAACTAGAGAGATTTTGTTGAGCAACTTAGCAAAAATCTGAGCATCCGACGTCGTCTCGGCTGATGAATTAGATTGGCGCTAAAACAGACGGTCCTGTCTTTATGGGTCTTCTCTCACTCTCCTCCTCATTTTCTCCTTCAGAACCAGAAAATCAATTCTGGTTTGCTTCGCGAGAACGCACCATTTTCTAGGTTTCGTCTTCGTCTCCGTTTCATCGTGATCGGATTCAGTCATGAATTATGAATAGTAAGCTTCCAATCTCTATCTCTTTCTGTACCTGTATCTGTGTCTGTTTCTGTTTCTGTACCAGCATTTTTGGTTTGTGACGTAATGTTACGTGAATTGAGAATCTGATCGATCACATTTGGTTAAAGAGATGCATGTGTGAATTTGATTGCGATCGGTGCTGTTTGTGAAATTTTGCTGGATTTTGGAGGTGAGCGCTGTTTTGGTTGTTTGGATTCGGTATCTGAGTTTTGTCTGTGACTTTTTCTGTGCTTTACGGTTTAGAATTGCGTTTTCTCTTGAATTTTGTTTGAATGCTTGGAGGAAAATGAGAATCAGAGCAATGTGTTTGGAATTGTTGGAAAATTGAACAGTGTAATGTGATTGGTATTGTGTATTGAATTGTCGAACAGTGTGTGTGCATAAACCAGAATGTAATGATTATAGAAGTTGAGAAATGTGTTTGCATATACGTTAGGATTATTAGAAATTGATCAACTTGTTTGGATTTTGACAAATTTGCACTTTAATTATGCATGAGTTAATTAGACTGTAATCAGTGCTTTTTTGTTTGGGAACCTGTCATGGATTTGGGATGTGAGCTGTGTTTTTATTTTTTTGGACTTTGGATTTGGTATCTGAATTTTAATTGCAAGTTTATTTGTGCTTTAGTGTTTGGAATTATGGTTTTGCTTAAGTTTAGTTTCAATCTCAGAGGAAAATCAGAACTAGAGCAACGTGTTTGGAATTGTTTGAAAGTTGAACTTTGTAATGTGTTTGTTTTATCATGAATCAAACAATGCATGTGGACTAACTGGAATGTTTGGATTATAGAAGTTGAGCAACGAGTTTGTCTGATGGTTTGTTTGTGCTTTACTGTTTAGAAATACGGTTTTGCTTAATTTTTGTTTGAATGCTTAGAGGAAAATCAGAATTGGACCAACGTATTTGGAATTGTTTGCAAATGAAAAATGTGATGTGTTTGGATTATTATGAATCGAACAATGTGTGTCATGTTAACCAGAATGTAAGGATTATAGTTTATAGAAGTTGAGCAATGTGTTAGGATAAAACAAACATGAGAAATGTGTTAGTTATTAGAAATTGAACAGTGTGTTTGGATTCGACATTTTTGCACTTTAGCTGCACAAGCATCTGCAATTAGGAATTTAATCAACAGTGACGATGCATGAGCTAATTTTGTTTTGGTCAGTGGTTTCTGTTCTTGAAATTTTGGATTTTGGAAGTGTGCGGTGTTTTGGTTATTTGGATATGGTATCTGAATTTTTTTGGAAGTTTATCTGTGCTTTACTGTTTGGAATTGTGGTTTTGCTTTATTTTAGGTTCAATCTTAGAGTAAAATGAGAATCAGAGCTATGTGTTTGGAATTATTAGAAAACTGAACAATGTAATGTGTTTGGATTATTTCAAATTGAACAGTTAATAAGGATTAGAGAAATTGAGCAATGTATTTGGATTAATTGAACCAGGGAAATGCTTTAGTATTGTTAGCCGTTTGGATTCTTTCATTTTTGTACTTTAGCTGCGCAAGCATAATGTTTTTTCATTTTGGCTGTTGCTTGATTGGGAATTGTCTTTGCCAGTTAAACACATGTTGTGCACCTTTTTGATTTCTTGCTTAAAGTACACATGTGTTCATTATTTATTTTATTTTTATATGTTACTGTACTGTTTCAAGCATCTAGATTGATGATCTTACTAGTTGATATTGCAGTGACTATCTTTTCAAGCTTTTGCTCATTGGAGATTCTGGTGTTGGCAAGTCATGTCTTCTATTGAGGTTTGCGGTAAGGAGTCTGGAATATAACGGAACCGTTGTATATAACTCCAGGGATGAAAATAGTTTCAAATTCTCTGTTTATTTCACAATGCAATGAATTATGAATGGTTTGTTGATTTGTGTATTTTTGTAATTTTTCTACTGTTTCATAAGGTCAATAATGTTTGTTGATGAATGTTCTCTTACTGCATAACTTTTTATGGTCTCCCTGCCATTGTAATAAACTCAGTTTCCCCATTTTTTATAGGATGATTCTTACGTTGAAAGCTATATCAGTACAATTGGGGTTGACTTTGTAAGTACAGTTGAATAAATAGTATTTTATGACTATCTGTTCTGTATCATCATATCGGCGTTGTCATCAATTTGCCTCTTTATTAGAAAATCCGGACAGTAGAGCTGGAAGAGAAGACCATTAAGCTTCAAATAGTAAGTATATTCATTGTCCTGAAAATTAATATGTACATGTATATTTTGTTGAGTAATTTAGTCTTATTTTTGCTTTTTAGTGGGATACCGCTGGCCAAGAACGTTTTCGAACAATCACAAGCAGCTACTACCGTGGTGCACATGGAATTATTGTATGTGGTAACTTTTTTCTTTCTTATTCTTTGAATAAACCTGCTTACAAGCAACCCACATTCCATACATATCTTATCATATGTCCTTTTCCTGTTTTCTAGATTGTTTATGATGTCACAGACGAAGAGAGCTTCTACCATGTCAAGGATTGGTTGAAAGAAATTGAAAATTTTGCTACTGACAATGTCAACAAGCTCTTGGTTGGAAACAAAAGTGATTTGTCTTCCAAGAAAGTGGTACAATCTGAAACTGCCAAGGTACCATAGAGGGCATTGTTACCACTCCAGTGATGGGCAGACTGTTAATTAACATGATTTTGCTTGACTTCCATATATGTTGTTTGTGTTTTAAAGGCATTCGCGGATGAACTTGGAATTCCATTTCTGGAAACAAGTGCAAAAAACTCTACTAATGTAGAAAAAGCATTCATGACCATGGCCGCAGAGATTAAGAATCAGTGAGTCGCTTTCATTTCATTACTCTTACCATGTAGTTTTCATTCATCCTCTGGTATATGTGAGTTGCATGTACTTTGAGACCACCAATAATGTCTGCATGTTCACTGATAATTGTCTGCAAGTCCAATATTACCTATGTTTTCACACTGGACTTGGCGCATGTGTTTAGAATTTCAGTGATTATTATATATGTACTTGATGCACGTGTTTTACATTTACACCACTTGCATATAATAATCAATGAAATTCTAAACACATGCGCCAATTCTAAACACATGCGCCAATCATCTTCCATGAGACCTTGTGTAACAACATGATCAGAAGCATTTGATTCATTTCTTTTTCCTCCTCCCAAATTAAGCGTACTATCTGACTTCTCCCAAATTAAGCGTACTATCTGACTTTTTACAAATATTAAGTAATAAGTATACTGATAATCCATCTGTCCTAAAAATTGTCTTGTTTGACTTTTTCTTGGAAAAGATTGAGTATAATATAATTAGTGTTTGACTTTTAACAAAACTGAGGGAGTACTTTTAACAATCACTGATCAGTAGGGCAAGTGGTTGATTTCACTTGGTACCTTGAGGTCTCAGTTTCAAGTCTCGGTCTGATAAAAAAGAAGAAGTTTGTGTTGTGCATTTACGGGAGGGGTAGTATAATAAACATAACTCTCTTCTTTGAAGGAAATGTAAATGCTTATTCTTTACGGCGGACACTTATTCAATTCATTTTCTTCACGCAGAATTGCAATGCATCCTATGAATGTAAGCAGACCAACAAGCTCAGTGCACATGCGTGGCCAGCCGGTGAACCAAAAAAGTACAGCCTGTTGCTCCTCGGGATGAACGGTTTCTGATTCTTAGCTGGAAATCCTAAGTGCTTGTGTGTGCAGACTGCTACGGATCTCTCTACAAGGTATGTGCTGCATCCTCTTCTGTTGAAACATACATTCTCTCATTTCTGTACATGCAAAATTTAAAAAGCAATGATATATTGAAGATGCTGTAGTCCCCTCAAAATTTGCAATATGATAATGTCATTTGATCATTAATGGTCCTCCAGGTTGTATTGTGAAGATTTTATGATTTTATTCTTCACGTTTCTTCATCATTTTTTGTGGGTAGAAATTAAAGATAATTTTAAAAATGTTGAGTTTTACTCAAAAGGCTTTTACTCAATGTGAACGAAGACTAACCTAGTTTCTGGGGTACAATTTTCAGTCAATTGGTCATTACAACTTTTGAATTCTAATTTTATCTATATACCAAGCAATTTACATGTGGAGAATATGATTCCAAGCGTGCATGGTTGACATTTTTGGCCTGGTCATGCCACTTGTATGAGTCTAGCAGCCAATAAGAAGACCAAATGAACAAAAAAGTCTTAGTGCTGCGCTACCCATGCATATGTATCATGAATTCTCTTGTTTTTCTATAGTAACACTTGAATTCTTATCTATAAATGTCGTGAACCGTTTTATTTCACTTATATAACCCGGAATTTCTGAACCAATTTCTTTAGTGAGTTGCATTAGAATTCGTCTTTTATGTGAGAGTAAAACAATAAACTAGATGTTCCAAAATGTAAATAGTTAGAGCTAAAAGTGTGAATCTCATACCCCCAAGGGGCATTTATAGAGCTTCTCATCTTGGTTGAGGTGAGACCACCCCTCAATGGTAATTGGTGGAGGTTAGTTATTGGAGTTATAATGTAATTGAGATATTTCACATGTGTTGAATCTCAGGAGAAATTTGGTGGATCGTGAGCCGATCTTGTATATAATAATGTTGATTTATACTATCAAAAATAAGTTCAAATAAAATAAAATAAAATTTAAATATATGGTCCAAGTAAAAATTAAATTTCACGATATCTCAAAGAGAGCTACTAAATTGAAATTTGTTAGTACCACGCTATCTAAAACCCTACTAAGCAATATTTAATGACCAAGTTAAGGGTATTGTAATTATTTTATTAGTAGTTAACTAGTTTTGGGTAAACAACATCCATTCAAAATGGATAATGGCTTAGCTATCAAGTAAGAAGAAACGGCTTCTTAGTTGTATCAATGTCCAAGAAGAAACATAAATTCAAACGTGTACAGAATTAATTAAAATAATTAATAATCTCATGGTTTTATACTTTTATTCCAAATCAAAGTCAATACAAATACATAAAAACAGTAACCAACCCCCTATTATTGTTTAATAATAATAATTGTAATTAGCAGAAAATAATTAACATTTGATTTCACCAAACCCTTATTAGGCAGCCCATGTTTTTACATTTTTAAAGTGATATTTATCTAATAAAAAGTTAGAATTTTGGTGAACAATGATAAGAAGAAAAGAATTAGAGCAGGCAGACCCGGAAAAACTATTAGAGCTGACAATATAAGTTTCTGATAGAAACATTTGGAATTTGGGTTGACATGAATTTGATTCGCGTGATGTTCAATTTGTAGCGTTTAGAACAAATTTTCAGTAAAAAATGTGTGATTTTAATCGTGCCGATTTAAAAGTTTAAAAATGTCTGTTTTGCTCAACACAAACTCACAAATTCACTACGGGTTTCATATGCCTGCGAATTTTTATCTAAATTGCTACTATTTTGTTAGACTTCAAAAAATGAGATTGTTCTATTGCTGTGACTTTTTTTTTAATCCAAATATTTGCAAATAAGATAAGTATTGAAAACATCAATTATTTTCCTTGACCACCACCAGCAGCCTCTTTATGGAATATTCCAATTGTCATATTCCAACTTTAATTTCTAGAGATGACCATTTAATCATGACCACAATCATATATTTTGAGCTTGAAATTTATATAATTGTTTATTTCTATTTTGGTAAAAATTAAGAATTTGTTAAGTTATTTCTTTCTTTTATATCCTCACGTGTTCTTGTTGTAATAAATTTAATGGTATATAACCAACTTAGAAAAGAAATGAAACTAACTAAATTTATTAGAATTTGACAAATTATGAATTAATGTTGATGTCCGCTCTAATAAATTTGTGATATTGCTCTCATATTTTACCGTAAAGTTTATTCCACAAATTGTTTTTATACAAAATATTATTTATCCCTCATTATCAAAGAATTGAAAAAAACTTAATTAAGGTACAAGTGGATCAAATTTTACCTAATCAAATGTGAGTCACAATAAAATAAAATTAAAGAAACTTGGTAAGCAATTGTTAATGGTTGCTGAAAAGTCAAGTCCACAGAAGCAAACTGTACGCGTAGGGACAGTCTGTTACTTGTCTCACTTTCATTCCCTCACCATATAAATTAAACCCTAACGTGCCATTTTCAAGAACCAACCTTCATATTTGTTCATTTCTATTCTACAAAAATAAATTATTAGAATTCTTATATTCATGTCCGTCAAGAAATCTCTGTCATTCAACAAAGCTGAAGCTGTGGTGAAGCGTGATCGGAGCTCAAAACGCCGACGTTTTGGACGCTGTTTCTCGTACGTGCAAGAGATATCTGTAAGCCCGAGTACGAGATCGCTTAAGGAGATGGACTCGGAGAGGTTCAAATCCGATATCAAGAGGTGGGCTAAAGCTGTCGTGGCATATGCTCGCCAAGTCAGCAGCCGATTTGGAAGTCCACGTGGCTAAACGTCAAGGTTGTGGCAATATTGATCGGTTCTTGTTTTGTTGGACATGTGAGTGCTTGAATCTTGACGATCTTCGTCGTGAGATTCAAGATCTTCTATTCTTTATTCTTTTCTCGAGAATGAGAAGTGTATATAATCATGCGAAGATGAGGAAATTGTTGCACTTTGTAAATATGTAGCGCGTATTTAGTTCGTTTATAATTTTGTAAATACGGCGTGTATGTTTGTACTTGAATATCAATGATCTTTTATGATCCCGATTCATATTGTTTTTTCATTTTTTTTTCAATAATAGCGGGGATTGAAGAGTTAATGTTTGTAAATATGTAACTTTCTCATTTGATATGTTTTGTGCTTGAATCTTGACGATTTTAGTCGTGAAATTCAAGATGTAAGATTCTTTATTTGTATTTTGACGAGTATAAATGTATATATATTCGTGCAAAGGTGATGAAATTGCCCTATTTTACATATATACAACCATATTGTCTATTCATATGTTTCAAATTTTGTAAATATATTTGAAATTGACGATCTTCGATCAAGATCTTCCACATCATATTGTTTTTCATTTTCTTTTGCGGTGATAGCAAGTGTATACATGAAATAGAAGTGATGATCAAATAGTCACATATTGTTTGTATATGTGTAACATTTCTTCGTATACGTTTATATATGTACGTACAAAATAAAATTAATGTCGAATTTTCATACATCTTACTTTTAAACTACAGTCTTGTTTAATTAAAATACTTATAAATACCACTTAGACTCCATTTATTTGAGGTACGATATTCCTTATTCTATTTTTTTTTTTGGAATTGTATCTAAATCTTTCTTTTGGTTATCCGACTTGAGCATTAGAGGTGGCCCGAGGACTCCCATCCATTCATGGCCATTTTTCCACATTCTTATCGAGCTATCGATTGAGGTGAGCATCAACATATATGATATATCCAATGTAACAACTAATAATGAGAAAAAAGACTTTTAAGCAATAAATCATGGCCAATTGGGTGATGCCACATCAGGATTAATACTCATACCCGTCCCGCGTTCCGCCCGAATCCATTTTATTTGTCTTTTAACTAAGTTTGGTTGAAGCTTCTAATACTCTATAACAATTACAAATGAGAGATGTGTATGAATGCTTTTCAAGACCCATTGAATGATAATCCATTCAAAGAATACCATCTCAAAACGACTTTCACTTTACAACCAAAAGGCACAAAACGACACATGCAAAGAACCGTTACAACAATCAACGCGATTAAGCAACGTCAGTTGACGAAGTCGACGACTCTGTTGTATCCTCCACACATCAACTCCATCAATTTGATTCTCCACTCTGTTTCTTGGTTCCTTCCCCAAATCCACACCTCAAAACCTCTTCAATTTCCTTCTTTCCTTTCAATTTTACCTTCAATTTCAATCCAATCCAAGTTCGATAGCTCAAGATCAGCTCAATTTTAGCTCAATTGAACCCTAGGATTTAGAATCGGAGATCGGAAAATGGGGAACACAGACAGGCTGTTGAATCAGATCATGGACCTGAAGTTCACGGCCAAGTCGCTGCAGAGGCAGGCGAGGAAGTGCGAGAAGGAAGAGAAAGCGGAGAAATTGAAGGTGAAGAAGGCGATCGAGAAAGGGAACATGGACGG
>JAYMSZ010000049.1:0-37274 GCA_036897665.1 Pelargonium citronellum
TTCTTCTTCTTCTTCTTCTTCTTCTTCTTCTTCTTCTTCTTCTTCTTCTTCTTCTTCTTCTTCTTCTTCTCTGTCACTCCATCGATTGCTTCTTCTCTCTCACTCCGTTGGAAATTGGTGTCCAATTTTGGCTATTTTTTGTAATTTTTGTTCTAATTTGGTGTCCAAAATGTAAATTGGGTGTAATTTTGTGTAAATTGGGTCTAATTTGGTGTGTAAATTGGGTGTAATTTTTGTTCTATGAATTTTCCGACGATTCAATGAATTTTCCAACAATTCTATGAATTTTCTGGCAATACTATGAAATTTTAGACTAAATTATGATTTTTTTGGCAAAATTATTATATAAAATAAAATAATTTTAGTTTTAGTATTTTTTTATTATCATTTAAATATTGAACTAACCAATTAAAGAGTGACACGTGACCAACAAAATAATAATAATTCAAAAATACAACATATATGCTAACTGTATATTTAAAAAAAAAACCACCTCAGTGGTTTAATGGTCATTTTGGACGGTACATAACGGCAGGGACCATTTAGGTTCAAAATTGATAGTATAAAGACTAACTTTGTCCATTCTAAAGTAGAGGGACCATAGTGGTAATTAATCCTTATTTTGAATTATGACTTGTCTTTTCATAATGGAAATAGTTTTGTAATTTTGTTTCCATATATAACTAGTGTGTCATTTTTTCGTAAAAAAAACGCTAGTGTGTCATTCTTAACGTTTTTGTAGAAATTAGTATTTTAGATTTGAGGATAACGAGTGTAAAAGTAAAACATAAATGAATATTAATTTTTTGAGAAAAATTTGTACATCTATGCATACTCTACTAGTTGGATGAAAATGAGAGTTTATTCTATGTATTAAAGCGCCACCTTATCAGATTTATAATTTATAACTTATTATTATATAATTACAATAATATCTAAATGTATAATAAGCGATTCGACTATTTTGACTCGGTCAAATATTGTAATTGAAGCGGTGTCGTATTGTTGTATCTTCTTCTCCAGGTCAAAAAAAGGTATTTGGTTAACGTTCGGTTAAGGCCACTAAGATTAGTGCTCTAAGTTCGAGATCGTCAACCTGTTGTTTGCACAATTCAACACTTATAAGCGAAAACTCCATATGTGTGTCGACTAAGGGGACTGTATGTGGCGTGAGAATCAAGATCTCCACACAAGTGTTTTATTAAAATAAAGAATCGAAAATCTTTGAGAAACGTTCGAATATGTTGAATAACGCTTGAAGATTTCGATGAACTCGCTAAGAACACGGGGACACTAGAGAGTTTTTCATGTTTTTGGAGTTATTTAGTTCAAGAATGAAAAGTTTTGAAACCCTTTTATCTCTGATAGAGGGCATGGCGACACCTAATTGGTTGAAAGAATGAGGTGGGGTCCGCAAGTTAGTTTAGTCTTTTCCTCTTGTGAGCTCTCCAACATCCATTGGATTTTTGTTCCTGTCCTTTGGGGGAGAATATGTGTTGCCCTTCTTTTTGGGCTTTGGGAGTTATCCTTGCACTCGGGATTAGCCCATTTCTCCTTGTGAGTTCGTTAAGTTTCGCTCACTTTAGATGAGACTTTGATTATGTGTGTGTCCATATACGGGCGAACGATTTTGTTTATCCAAATTTGTGCGGATGTGATACAGGATAAACAAAGGATAGCCTTACACAGGCTCGCGGTTGTGCACTTGGTGGAAGCGATCTACACTAGGTAGCCTTTGCGAGAATGCATATCCAAGTGTGGATGCAAGGGTTTGCGCGAGAATACTTGTGGCGAAAAGGGCAAGGATACACAAGCTTGAGTGGTGCTTAGATGTGGGCTTGCGTGGTGCGTGAATGCATGCGGGCAATTGCAAATGATTTTTGACATGATTGAGTGCAAAACTCTATATAAATATGCTCGCTGCTTTTGCCAAAGTAAGTCGGGAGGGTAATATTAACTTTTCATAAAGATAGTTATCTGCATAACTAGCTTGTCATGCTCAACATGCTCAATAATAATAAAAATAATATATACTTTTAAGGAAAATTCATGCAGTTATTTTGAATTAAGGCTCGTCTTAATTTGTCATTATTGGCGTATAAGTTATGACTTGCCTTTTTAGAATGAAATCAATTTTATCATTCTAATACTATATATAACTAGTATGTTGTCCTGGGGTATATACGATAACTACTTTTTTTTTACTGGAAATAATAATTATTTCATTAAGCGTAAAAGCACGAAAGGAATACAATACGAGTTAACCGATAAAAACATAAGCAAAATAGTGAATCTAATAAACTAAACTGAAAGTAAACAAAACCTAATTGCAAAAGAAGACCACCTCCCAAAAAACAAGACCAACTTCCATAACTATCAGGACCTTTACTGACGGATACCGATAAAATAAACAAATCGAGGGCACCGGTGTAAACCTCCCCCAATCTGCAGAATCGACATCACCTCAACAACAGACCCTAACTGGACCAAAGTACCACTACTCCGACTGCTCCACGACCTGATCCCGTCGCGAAGGCCACCTCCCCCGATCCTCACGGATTCTGGCGAGCCTGGGAAACCAGGTTCGCCTTTAGCCCGTTTTTTGCTCGTTTCACCCCATTTATTATTTCTGTTCCAACAACATCCATAATCAAGCCCCATTTTCTCTTGAAAACTGTTACCGCATTCTGCCCGGTTTGAAGCGCATCTTGGATTACCGGCGTTACCGGTTCCACAATCTCCTCCACAGTTGTGTCCCACTTCTGCTCCAATCCAGATCTGATCCACTAAGTCCCAATGTTCAATCGCCTACCTTTGGGCACCACTAATGAAGGGCCAAAAACCCTTTCAACTCCCGAATCTTTCATTACGCACATCTTCTCGCAGTCATTCTCCATGTGTCTGAGACGTCCACAGTAGTAACAAAATGTGGGGACCTTCTCATATTGAAACAAAATAATATGACTGCCTGAATACGCTAACTACATTCTTGTTTTCTTCTTTAGAGGACCTCTAATGTCAAATCTGACCCAGATCTGAGCAAAAGATCCCCATCCACCCTTAAATTTTAGTAGATATGTCTCCACAAACTTACCAATTGCATTCCCCAAATCAATTCAAACCCGTTCAAAGACATAGTTCATAGGTATCCCTCTCGCTTGGACCCACATGTCCAGCATGTTCAATTCTCTATTGTATGGATTGTCTCATGTTCCCAAACGTTCCAGCAGCAACACCTTACAATTATACGTCCATGGCCCTTGCGACTCGATTTTCAATGCGTCCTCTTATTCATAGAACTCAAAAAGGTATCGAATCTTCTTGATTGGGCTTGGAGAGGGATTAAAAAGTTCCCTCATAGTAAATCCTTTTTTTGGCCTCCAGATCCAGGCCAATATTTGCTGCATGTTAAGAAATTAACATGTGCATCAGTTAAGAACCTCTCTACGAAGCTTATGACCACTCTCTCCCCTTTCGCCACTGGAGGAATTATCAGAGCTCCAAGGAGTATTGAACACATATGAGCAGCAGTCTGGTCTGACAGTAAACATATCAAAGACAAGTATAGTGTTTAGTGCATGTGTGCCGAACTCAGACGGGTCAGACTTGGCGGAATATTGCAAGTTCGAAAAGTGAACAATTTTGATGCTAATTTGGGTGCTCCAATCGGTCGTGGGAGGAGAAAGAAGGAGTTTTTTTAGGCATTTGATTGATCATATTAAATCTCGAGTCAATTCATGGAACAATAAGTGGTTGTCTCGAGCTGGCTAGAAAATTATGATTAATTCGGTTCTACAATTATGGGGTTTTACGTATTACCAAAGGCTATTTGCAATAAGATTGAAAAAATTATAAGGGCCTTTTGGTGGCAGCCTGGTACAATTCATTGGTTGAGTTGGGACCGGTTATGTGTGAGAAAAGACGTTGGGGGGTTGGGTTTTCGATCCATTCATGAATTTAACATTGCATTACTCGGGAAGATATGTTGGAGAATAATTACCAGTCTAGACTCGTTGTTGGATTGATTATATAAAAACATATACTACCCGAACAAAACTTTTCTTGAGGCGTCGGTAAGGGCTAACCCGAACTATATATGACAGAGTATTTTGCCTGCTCAAGAATTGTTGAAATTGAGCTGTAGATGGCGGATTGGGACGGGAAAGAAGGTTGCAGTGTATCGTGATCCATGGGTTTTGGGGGTTCCTGATTTTAAAATTGGGTCTGTACCAAGGTTAGGAGAGCGGGAGATGATGGTGGCTGATTTAGTTGATCCACATACTAAGGAATGGAATGTTCAACTTCTCCAAACCCGGTTCTTGACGATTGAATGTCAAGAAATCCAATAAATTCTGGTCATTCGTACTAATAGACCGGATGGATGGATGTGGGAGTTAGAAGCAAAGGGAAGATATACCGTTAAAATTGGGTATTGGACTCTTGTAACAAAAAGACATCATGTCTATGGTCAGTTGCAGTTGAAGCGCCTATGGCATGCAAATGTTCAACCTAAGGTACGCCACTTTGTTTGGAGTATTCTCTCCAGTAGTTTACCAGTCATGTCGGAAGTGGTCAAACGGATTCCGACGTTGTCTCCGTTGTCTCCGGTGTGTAAGGAGGCGGTTGAGACTCATGCTCACTTACTATGGGAATGCTCGACCGCCCGGGACTGTTGGCTCCGGTCAGGGCTGTCGGGTGCACCCGGAGGGGCGGTAACTACGATACAAAATTGGTTTGAAGCTCCCACCATATATGAAAATAAGGAGGAGGAGACGGAGGGTCTGTATATGGTGTGAGTTTTATGGAAGTGGAGGGACAATTTGGTTTGGAATGAGGTGGGTTTTGGGACGGACAATGTTCTTCGTTTGGCTAAATCCATGCGTGCAGGTTGGCTGGCAGCAAAGGGTCATGGCTCATTGGAACCCCATGTCGGAGGAAGTGAGGGTGATCGGGTAGGGCCGGTCAGATGGAGTAGACTCCCGAGAGGTAGACTCAAAATAAACATTGATGGAACAATTTTTGCTGAGTCTAACAGGTTTGGAGTGGGTTGGATTGTCCGACAATGGTCGGGTAGGAGTTGTGGAGGAAGAAGGAGGTCGTGGGACGGTATTCCACCAGTCCGAGTGGTCGAGGCAATTGCAATCCCTGAGGCATTGTCTTGGACTAAGGATCAGAGTTGGTTGGATGTAGTTGTTGAGTCTGATGCTCAAGTTGTCATTGATGAGGTGCAGCCGTCACTTATCTTCGTTCTTTATGAGTATTGTTTTTATTCATGTTGACCGGTCTGCGAACCGAGTAGCCCACACTTTAGCTAGGTCCTCAGGTAATTTGTCAAATTTGTATACTTGGTTGGGATTGGAGACCCCTTATATCATTGCTGATTTGCTTGATTCAGATATGGAATAAAACTACTATAATTCCTATTAAAAAAACAAACAAAAGAAACAATTATATTCAAAGATAAACTATTAATATGACATGTAATCTTGTTGAGTGAATTTTCCATATATACTTCATTTTATCGATAACTCCATACAATTACGCGAGAAAATAAACACGATCCTAACAGAAAGTGGTAATATTAAAATACTACGAAGGGTAGTACTGTCTTACAAACAATTCACTTCGAACAAGTGCAACTCTATATTTAATTACAATGATATATGTATGTTTGCTTTTAGGAATCAATTCCTGATATGATACATACATCTCTAAATACAACACACATGCTAACACTACTCCTGAAGCAAAAAAATGACAAGAGCACAATGTGATAGCTTGTAGTACATGATCAACAAATTAGCCTTGGCTTAGTGTCACATTCGCATCGTGAATATCAAAAGCTAAGGGAAAGCTTTCGAGTCGTTACACTAGTTTGTCTTTTTCTTGGCCTTTCCAGTCTTGTGACTCTTGAGACAATTGGGTCTTTTTCTTGGCCTTTCCAGTCTTGTGACTCTTGGGACAATTGGGTTCAACGAGCAGCAAGCGTGACATGACATAGGTCAGCAACTCTTCGTGATGGGAGAAAGTGAAGTCCAAGTGCGCGTATTCAAATTCATTGTATGATACGTCCACACCCGCTTCCTTCATCACTTTATAGTGTTTTTTAACCATTGATGGCCGAATTACCTTGTCCTTCTGTCCAGCAACCAGATCAACAGGAATATCAATCATTCCATAGTATTCGCCCAAGTCCAATGGCTCTGGAGATCCATACACTGCCATGTTGGTAGATTTATTCCCATAATCGTACATTCTAAATTTTCCAGATCGCTTCATCTGTGCAAGGTGGTGAGCCACCCGAAACGACACTCCAGGCATGTCGTTCATGTTGTAGTGTGGTAGCCCCAACACTCCAACCCAATTTGAGCTGTCGCCACCAACAAAGTAACTCATTATAGTTTGAACCAGGCCTCCAACTGCAGGGTAATTATAGAAGTCCCGTGCCAATTTGTTGAGCAGCATCCGGAAAAACCTAGTTGGTATATAGAAGCCAGGGACAATTGGCGCAAGAATAGGAGCCAACAGAAGGAACACATACTCCACCATGCTAAAAACAAAAGTGGAATCTTCATGGAAGCCAGCAGGTGATAATAGAACCAGTCTTGAAAGTCGATGAGGCTTCTCTTCTATCCGGCGAGTTATGACATACATCAGTATACCAGCTCCTCCTAGGCTATGGCAAATTGCACAAAGTTTGTAAGGCTGGTCATCAGTGATTTCATCCTCAAGATCAGGTTGGCTGCTCTTCAATTCTGAGGTTTTAATTTCGTGAATCTTTTCAATGATTGCAGGAATATCCTCAGTGCCATGCTCATTTATGGAGTAACGCCAGTACCTGAGTTGAATCAATACATTGTGAATCAGTTAGAAATACAGTATGGACAAAACCAGATATTTTTACTCCTGAAGGACGAAAAAAATCAATCAGATGTTTACAGATGTTGTGACTCTGTTGATGTCAAAGCAAGTTCAAATTAGCCTTCAACGAAGCAATTGATGCATAATCACCCAACCCTGTAACTAAATGACATACGGATGAAATCAATGACTCCTTCCGTCCCAAAATAAGTGTTCACTTTCCCATTTTTATAACTAAGGATATGTTAGTAAAGGTTGGACTTTCCCCCTTATACCCGTTGTACTTTTGTTGTAAAAAGCTCAAGGGGTACTACTAACTAATAATATCCTTTAAGACAACTTCCTAAAATCAAAAGTGGACACTCATTTTGGGACAATTTATTTTTAGTTTACAGAAGTGGTTTCCTAATGACAACACAAATTTAAATTACTCTTTTTAATTATCTTGCCATGTGGCACCTCAATTGGCACGGAAATTTAACACCACACATTGTAATACAATTTAAATATATATAGATTCCATGTGTGAACTTACTGTCTTGAGGAAATATTCTTGTTAACATGCTCCCTAGATACCAAGCCACGGAAATTACCAAGGAAAACATCATACCCTGTATCATTAGAAAGCATTAATATCTGATATTCCTATTTCATCATCCACTCCAGAAACATCAAATAACATATAACAAACCTTGATCGAAGGCTGCAAAGGCAGGAGAACCAACAACTCCATTAGATACCCAACTGATAAAATAAGAACACATATGAAAAGTAAGAAGTCACATAATGCAATATGGTACTTGAAGTATCTATACATGCTTTACTATCAATATGTGAAGGTAATGAAAGGTTGACACGAAAAGATCCAAGCCACCGACTGAATATAAGAAAATCTTTATATGAGTAATAAGGTTGATCAAGTGGTCAACAATGCAGTAAATGTTGTGTTTGTTTTTAACATTCTGAACCAGGCCATATTTTACAACTATGGAATATATTGATATTGTTAATATATTTATTTGGACCTAGATAATAAACATAATAGAAGTTCATGGTATGTGAAACAAATGAAATATGAGTATATGACGAAGGAAAATACAGATATGCTCAAGCTTTTATCAGGACTAATCATACCAGAATTATAGTAAATGTCAAAAGATAGTTGGCTAGCAGTTAGAATTCAGTTACTACTAAGCATAGTGTAACAAGATTCCTACGTGTTGAAGACAATATAATGGATTAATATTAAGATCAATAATATTATAATCTCCTCGTACTAATATTAAGATCCATAATATAAATTCTCTCTTACATATATTTAAATACATTGAATGGGCCATAAAGTTAGAAACATGCATTAAGTGTTAAAGACAATCCATTCTCAGTATAAAAGGTTCCCTTCGCTAACTATTCCTCCTCCTGTTCTGGAATTTATGGTCTTGTTTCAACCCTCTCAGGGGTTCAGAACTTCAGATTATAAGATGAACTACCAGTGAAATAGAACTGTGGCTAAATAATCAAATAAAAACAAATGTCAAATCACGATTCTAAGGTTCAAGCAATTAGAAAATGTAAGAATTTTTTTCCCGGTCTTGCAATCTGAATGTATTCTGGCACGACTAGTGATGATGACTTTATCCATTTATTTCCTTTCTACTTTCAACAGCTACAGCCTTAGGATAATTTAGAATTAGATTTTAGTGTATCCAGTCTCCGTCTGTCTTCTACTCACTACTTGGCTCCAATTTAAAAATCTATATTTCTTTACAATTGTAGGTTCAATATTCCCTTTGTTCTTTTAAGTAGAAACTATTGTTGAAGTGGGTGATAAAGTGTTCACATTGGAAAAAAATTAAGTAAAGCGGCTAAATATAGTGGTGCAAGAGAAACCCTACCAAGAAGGTTGACCTTTTAGTAGTGGAAGCCTAAATCATTATGTTTAGCCCATTATTGAAATTTAACATGGTACCAGAGCAAGTAACATAGAGAACAGAACAGAACCAGCTACGATAGAGCACTAAACTTTCTTAAACACAATATCTTTCCTAATTTCTCTAACATCTGTTGTTCTATATAACTAAAGTTTTGTAATAAAAATACTGAACCATACAATTCAAAGTTCAATAAGGTTCATTATTTTGAAAATGGTGGACAGCCATGTTCTGGATTACTGTTCACTGCACTCAATTTCTAATTCATTTTCTTCCTAATCTCATCTTGCTAAATGCTATTACAATTTGAAATCCTAATTCCAACTATCTGCAAACAGTAATACCCCACAGGTTCCTTTCGTAGACATATCCAAACCTGTCATACATCACATTGCCAGCTAATCGATCAGAATATTCTCTTTTGTAGGAGCACTTGGCTCAAGATTATATTTATAACAGCCTAACACAGGATTCATGAATGGTAAATTGCAGAGGGAAGGGTGAGTATTCCAGATAACTTTTAACACTAATCATCACGCACAAAAATAACTAAGCAAACAACTCACCCCATGGATGAATCAAAAACTCCATGTTGTAAATAAACAGCCTTCCTTGCATCACGCCTGAAACATTACAGCATATTCATCAAATACAATTCATTCAAGATAAAGGTTGAGAAGAAGAAGGAATCAAACATACCTTGGTAATCTTTCTAAAACAAGAACATATCCATCAGCAGTGACCACTTGAATAGCTTCATATGGGTACCTAATATAGAGCAACATGAGAACATTATAAGGACATGTGAAATTGGGGAACATAATAGAACATTGTAGCTCGCAGTAGCATAGCCCTTACCCAAGCTCGGTAATGACATCTTGACAGGTCCTCGCATCTGTGTTCAAAGATTGATGGAAAGATGTTCTCCTTTCTGTAGGAGCTGGATCAGTATCTGAAAGCGTAGCTGTTGCAACAGATGCATCCACAACATCCCCAGAAATATCTCCATGGGTCTCTTTCTTAGTCCTGCTAGAAGAAAACCATCCAGAGACTATTCTGAAAGCTTCTGAGGGTGAAAGAAGACAATGTGCCGCCTTATGAACATTATCGAATACAGCTTCTATGAATATCTCGATTGCCAGATGAAGATCCTGATGTGAATTACATAAAATGAGCAAAGAGAAAATTAAACAAATATATCCAGAAGTGTGAAATTAAAAAATAAGAGAGAAAAAAATCAACAATCTTAATGTGATATATGCAGGGCTAGAAGAAAAAAACCTCAATGACTCCACGCCTCCTGTCAGTGGCACGGTGAACAACATGATCCCTTAGAGCTTGCACTTTCTTAATAGAACTTAATGGTGAAGGCTGGTCATTTCCAGAGATTTTTGATTCTCTATTTGAAAATAAACAGAATAACCGAAAAGGTAAGCCCAGCAGAAACATGACAGGAAACAGAAGCCATGACAATATGCATCTGATCCAGCCTATCCGCCGCCTATCATACTTCGAGAAAGTACTTGACCGGGAAAGTCGTGAACTTTGGGACATCGGTGACGCAGGACAAATTCCATCACTATCCTCTCCAGATGAGTAATCTATACTCGAGGATGAATCCGAATCCGAATCCACAGAGAGTTCATGAATGAAGTGATTGAAAGAGGACACCCCACTAATCAAAGGAAAAAAAAAATGAAACTATAATTGAAGTGCTAAAGTGCTAAATAAACAACGCATAAAGTAAAGATGAAGTTGCATAGTAAAAGTTATTTCCCATTATAATTATAGTAGAAGTAATAACAATGAAGTGAAAGGCTAGGAAAGTATGAATTGTATACTCAAAAACCTCAAATGCTTGCTCACATATACAAGATCCTTAACTTAACTCGTACCAAGCAAAATATCTTGTTCAGTTAGCAGTCATTGAAAAATGAAAGAAAGAAAATGTATCCATTGTAAAAGTTCATAATTTACAATGTGAGGCACAAAACAGCCAGCCATAGCACGACCATATGGAAAGAATATACTGATACAGCACAATGCTTACAAGACAAGAAGTTGCCTCTTTCGAGACCAAAAGCAAAGGCTTGAAGCCCCATGACACTTCAGAAGACTTTCTTATCAGAAAATTTGTGTCCCTGGTAGTTATTGGGGTTTTCCTAGGAGTTGAAGTAGTTCTATTAAGAGTATAACCATCTAATTAGAATTAGATTGTACCAAAATACAAATTTAGATACAATTAGATTTGTAGAGATGTTTCCAAAAAAAAAAAGATTTGTAGAGAAATAAGAAGGAGAGTGTTATAATCACATGCTAAATTAGAGTTGGCAGCTTTTATTACCAAGTTAGAACCTGTATAGAGCTAGTTTATTTTGTATATCACTGGTAAATCAAACAAGTGAACTATTTTTCACACTCCAATGTTTTCAACATGGTATAAGAGTTGATTTGGTATGAGACTAGTGACCCATCTCTATTGCCTCCCAGTTAAGTCTTGGTCCATGTCCAAGGCCATGTGAAGTTTGAGACCACTAAATATACTAATGGGGCCCTTCATCAAATACCTTAAACTTTTAGGATGGCAACAAGCAATGGTTGATAAGATGCCTACATTGAATTCTCAAGGTACTTGAAAATTGGTTCCCTTTCCTCCAAGAAAATTTCTTATTGATTGTTGATGTGTGTATACAATGAAAGTGGGCCTTTAAGGCAAAACCGATCGCCTTAAAGCTCGTTTATTAGCCAACGGGTATACTCGAACTTTTGGGCTTGATTATGAAGAAATTTTTATCATGCATATCCCTTCAAATAAACACTTAACTTAGGCTACTATGCAACAATTGGTCGGAATCTAATCTCTTGAAAAGTAAAAAGCAGGATGTTGTTGCTAGATTTAGAGCTAAAGCAGAATATTGCGCTTTGGCTTTGGCAACTTCTAAGGTTATATGGTTAAAACAGTTACTTTAAGAGTTGATGTTTAGCGAGGTCACACAAATGAAGTTGATATATGCATACACAAATGAGCTTAGTGATATATCCATTAAAAATGTAGCCACTTTCGTCCCAGCACAATAGTTGCTCTAACCATGTTGTAAGGAGAGACAAAAATGCATAAAAATGACAAAAAATCAAATAGTAACTATAACATGACATAAGAAACCAAAAAGGAAACCAAATGGTTGAAATAAGCATTCAATTACAATTCCATTATGCTCTCATGACGGACACTGTTCACATTTGGATTGAAAAATAGTCACAATGAGAATGATTTTTTTAAAAGCATATAGGGAAAGAATAAAGGGGAAGTTGTGATGATTATAATTGAATTTGAGGCTTGACAAGCTGTCTCCTTAACAATTCAGGCTTCAAGCATTGAATATACTCAGGTTTACACAAGATAGAGAGATACGAGAAGCAAGTGTAGAATGTGTATAGGTGGTTTTATTTGGTAAAATGTAACTATTTAAAAAAAGGGTTAAAAATGAAGGTGTTGAAGCAAACGTGGAGTTGCTCCACTCAATATAAAATGAGGAAAAACTATTTAAAAAGACAAGCGAGATAGCTAAGATAACATGGACATAATTAATAAGAAATGGCATGGTAAAGAATATGGTATAAGATAGGATTGAGTGAAAGGGGGAGGGGAATACCAGTAAAGGATTTCAAATAGTTTAACTAGAGGCATAGTTACTGATGGTGAGTGCCATTGCATAAGGTGTGGTACAGTGCATGGCTATTGCCTTGGGCCACCCAAGGCATGACAATTTGCAAAAGGTGCGCTTTCCCATGCCATTTATGAAGAGGCAACACATATATAAGAAGAAGCATGGTGCAAGAAAAGTCCACCATTTTGAAATTAAGTTATATCTTAGGCCTTTCTATTCTAGATAAAAGCCAAAAGTATTTTGTAAGGCCTTTTAAGGTTATAAAAAAAAGGGAACATAAAAGTGAAATTAGGAATATAAATCGACAAAATTACATGCAGAAAACATTTGCTAATCTAGACTTCCTCGATACCTAGTTTTCTAGCATTGGAATACATTCAAGCCACAAAAGCAGCAACCACCAACCACCAACCCACAAGTTATGTAATATTTCAATTCATCTAATTCTCTCTCAGTTTCTACCCGTTTCTTCTTCTCCTTTTTTTCCCTTCTTTTCATTTTGTTATTTTTCTAGACATTATATTGCCAAAATTTCACTGATCTTTATCAAAGAAATATATGCAGTATCATATATAATATCATGATGTGTTATATATATTGTATACAACTTCAGAATTCTGTCTTATACCAGCCTAACTTTTTTTTTCCTTTCCAATTCCTTGCATATGTTATCTTATGCAAAACTTGTCAAATACACTATGCCTAGCATGTCATAATAAAATTCTTTCAATGTGATATGTATCATGTTTTAAACTTATGCCAATGGTTTTTTCATATGTATATGATGTCGAATTCAGCCGAATGCATATTTATATACATACCTAATTTAGTAATTTTTTTTATCATACCTAATTTCACTGCGACTTAGCAATTTATATCAGTTTCTTTGTTTATGATGTTGATGAGTCATCAAAAGGATGACTTTGTTATCTTTTAAATAGGCCTTGAATATTATATGTTCCAACATTTTCAATACATTTTTGCACCTTATTTTCAAAAGGTGTATCCCATGCACCATGATTCCAGGCGAGATTTGCACAGTGCTACCTTCATGCCCCTATCGCCATAAATAGCACTAACTAGATTATTCATGTACCCAAGCCCAACTTAGTAGTATACCTTACTCTACTGTTACAATTCATTCTTACCCACCTGGGCTATCTACTCATTCTCCCATGGAAAACTATGGGGATACCTAAGGAGAAGAAAAGGGAAGGATATGCCATGTCTCCAAAATAGAAAATCTTAAGGTAATGACAAGAGAGCAACTTCCACAGAAGAGAAATCTAAAATATAATAATTCTTAACTGGCCAATCATGTTTGGAATACATGAAAATTTTAAATAAATAAAAATCACAACAACCAAACCTTACTTTTCCATCCAACGAGGAAATCTTGGTCCACGAAAAGTTGGCCTAAGCTCCCAGCCATGAATACCTTCAAGAATAGTATTCTTTCCAGGCAAAATGGTCAATAGAAGTGCTGACACTCCATTTATAAGCCTTGCAATATTGTTCAAAGACTCATAAGTGATCGTCTTCACAGACCTGGACCAAAATCAAAACAAAAGCAGATGCTCAGGTAACCATGCATGTGGTTAAAGCCTTTAACTAATGAATAAGCTCACAAAAGAACAACTCTATTATAAAAATAATAAAATATATAATTTATAGCATAAGCATGTCAAAGAATGGATTAAAAGATTTAGAAAGGTAGTGCTTGAATTTGGTCTAGAAGGACATGCAGCACATACTTAGCGCCTTTTATTTTCATTCCTTCTCTGTGAATATTCTATTGATTGTTCATGTAGATGCAATTCCAATTACAATCACAAGAGAGAACAATAATGAAATCCAAGAGTTGAAATTGTTGGTTTGTGCAGGTTACCCTATCAAGAACCACTACATAAATCACCAGTATCACCAAAAGTGGGACAATAGAAAAGAGTCCAATTGTCCATATGTCAAGCACACTATGAGGTGAGGTAAGGCTTGCATAAGAGGGGGAAATATTGGAGCACTAATCGCACATAGATTGGAGATAGTGCAACTTTGTGCCTCGCCTTTCTTTTGAGGCAAACTACTATATTCATGCATTTTGGATTTGACAAACTTTACACACCGACACACATTAAACAACTATAAATTATGGGAATGGTTATGTTGGCAATTGAAAAAGTCCAGCAGGTACAGACTGCAACCTATCCTTCCACCATATCCTACAAAGCCAGAAGAACCAACAAATTCTAGAAGCAATACGTTTCCATAGAACTTAAATATAAGTTCTACCAATGTGAATAACCTACATATGCAATCATCAAATAGTAGATATAGGAAGTCAGCTACAGCATTCTAATGAAGCCCCAATGGTAAAAGGCTTTTCTATTACAATATTTCTTTATCTTGTTAATCTCTAAATTCTTTTGCAAATGCAGTCATTAAATAATATAAACAAAAAGTGAGCCATGTCATTCTAATGGAGCTTCAACATGGTTGTTGGAATGTGTGAACCATAAGGTTGGAACCTTAGTTCGATTCATTCTAGCCTTACAATTTGAAACTGAGGGTGAATCATTATTTGAAATGAAATTGTGAACTGAACGCAATTCTTAAGGACTCAATCAATTCAAAGATGATAAGTATTTTGTTTTACTCTATATATTTAGTGACCCACATGTAATAAGAAATTACACATGATGACTAACAAAATCAACCCATTATAACCTTGTTGTTTTAAGAGTGTCTGGGAAGTCTAGATATTTTATATTTTATTTTTGTTAAAGTATAAAACTAATATTTGAGTCTTCAACTATTAGCTTAAGCTTTTAGTTGAGATGGTCCTTCACACGTTATGAAAGCATTGGTGACAAAGTTCCCGGGTTCGAATCTTGCCGCCACCCGTATTAAATTCCAACACAAGGCAATAAGTGGCAAAGCAAAAATGGGCTTGCACGTGAGGGGGCGTGTTAAAGTATAAAACTAACATTTGGGCCTTCAACTATCAGCTTAAGCTTTTAGTTGAGATGGTTCTTTACAATTTTAAACTCTTAAGAATATCAAAAGTTACATGAAATACAATTATACAAAACTAGAAATGCAGCCTTCTCTCCAATGAACTATTATAAAAATCTTCCTAATTGCATACAGCTCATTTTAAACAAAAAATTATGAACCATACGATTCATGATAAGATACAGTTCACAGAATATAAAATAGCTAAAAATTGATGATATGAATCTTGATTTGACATCCATGTGCTTCAAAGACAAGAGGCTTTTCTATCAAATGAATTCTCTATCTCAATTGTCTCTAAATAAATTCTTTGGTTTTAGGTGGTACCCTCAAAGACCATTGACATCGATATGCTTACTTATCTATGAAAAGAACTCTCTCTCATTTACTCATCGATATAATATATAATTTTCCCAGCATGAAGAGTCACCTTCTTTCATAATGTCATTTACCGAACTGATGATTTAATAACAATACTCATCAGACCACCTAAAAGATAATAATACCCAAAACAAATCAGACCAACAAAGATAAATATATGATAGCATCATCTTCCCACCTGCCAAACTCAAAAGCGACATTTTACATTTCACATAAGTCATTGCCCCAATCAAATTCTGAAATCCATGTATGATCCCTAAAGCTAACAAAATCACATTCTATTTTCATTTCTCCGTCTCACACCAAACCCTAATATCTACAAATACAGAAGCATGCCAAAACACCCATCAAAAGCCAAAAACACACATAACACAACACAACACAACACAATCAATCAATCAAACACAATGGATAGCTCAAATTCACGAGAAAGGGAGAGAGAACTGACTCTTTCGCGACCGCAAGGACGTTGTCAACGAAACGCTGTATCATTTCGATTTCTCTCTGATAATCCGAACAAAAATGAAACCAAATCTGATCAAATCAAATCGGATTCGAAGCTCGCAGACACATGAGAATGAGAATTAGGATACGAAGACCGAAAATTTGGGATTTGGGAAGCGACGACAAGCAACGGCGATTCTTCACCTTGCCGTATACTATACAGAGAGAGAGAGAGAGAGAGAGGAGAATCGGTTATTTTTGGGAATCCAAATGGACGGAGAAGAGTCTCGATGTGACGTCGTTTTATTTTTCTATATTTGGGTTTGAGTGGTGTATCGTTGAGTCCACGTGCGGGAATTGTGGGGCATCATATGAGAGTGCTTCAACGGATAAGATTTTGGCGATCTCATCAATAATGTGCAGAAGGTTTTATTGCAATAAATCTTTGGGTTATTACCATCATCTACTTCTCTTTTTGTATTAAATGATAGGTTTGAATAATTTGGACCCCGATCTATTGAAAAGTCAACAATCATGTCTATTTACTAAAAATAAGTCACAATTTTTTTTATCTAAAGTAAAATTGGCCACATTGATCTCACCACTAATCTGACTTAACTGTTTCATTAGTTTTGGTGATGAAACGCATACGTGATATTTTAATTGATATTAATTAATTAACTATTTTCACTTGTGGTAGAGGAAGAGAATGATATTTATAAAAAGTAAAAAAATATTGAAAAATAAATTGTATATTCACATTAATTTTGAACCAATCATTAAATGGAAATAGTTAATTTCGACCCAGCCATGCGTGAAAATAGTTAATTAATTAATGTAAATTAAAATGTCACGTATGCGCCACGTCACTCAAACTAATGGAACTGTTAGACGAACAATGAGACTCACGTGACCAATTTTCTTTTAGATCAAGGACTTTTGTAGTTCTGTGACTTATTTTTAGTAGAATGACCTGACTGTTGACTTTTCAATAGATCGGAGGTCCTCAAGGTATTTAACCTTAAGGTTGCGTTTGATCGCAATGATATAGGAGTTGATTGAATTTCGAAATTCATTATATTGTCTTATCTAACGTTTGACGACAACGATGGATCGGATTTTAAAATTCATTATGTGGTTTATATCCATCATATGATGGATAAAATAATCAAAGGGCTCCCATTGGATTATGATTAATTGGATATAGAAATATATTTTATTTTCAAAATACCCTGAACTAATTCAATTTTTTTCTCTCTTGTGCCAACAATGATTAATTTAAATAATAATTAAAGATTATAAAAATATATTTTGTTCGTGATCGAGTTTGGAATGAAGTTGACTAAAACCCAAAAATAAAAAATAAAAAGTTAAAAAATGAGTTCGAATTGATTCGAATCAAATAATTTTATATTCAAATTGGATCGAAAAATTAAACTAGGTATTATTTTAAACTTCATATTGTTATTATTTTTATATGCTTTAAGACTAAATTTTTTTCGATTTATCTGTCGATCCAAATATTTTTGAATTTCACCCTTAATTCGTTTGTGAACCAATAAAACTTATATGTACATGCAACGAATAATGTGTTGAAGTAAGAACAATAAAATCGAGTTGATTTCAAATAATGACTTTTTATTCGAAAAAACAAGAAAAAAACATAAGTTCATCGTAACAAAAGCAAAGAGTATTAGGAATCTCAATCATTACAAATTGGTTGAGATCTCAGCCAAGAGACAAACGAAATGGTTCCGGATGGGGAGCTTTGAGCCCACGAATTCATTAGAGTGAGAATGAGTGTTAATCGATGATGTGACATCACCTCATTGACCATAATTTATTAGCTGTTAGTCTCAACTAATAAATCATGACTGAGTTTTTTTTTTTTTTCAAAAACATGATACTTCTGGCTCCAAGAAATTGTGTTGCTGCGTAAACTTTTGGGCTTTTGCATTTCCCTCATCCCCATCGAACAATCTTTCACTAAATTACTAGTTTTGGGTCTCCTCAAAGACAATACTTTTGAGCCAACAATAACCATAAGCATAAAATACAAACAAACAAACAAATCTTTCCTATACTCAGCTCCAATGGTTTCAGATTCATCAGTACAAAACAAGATCATGTATAAAAATTGAATGAAACCATTAACAAAACTAAAGGTTAATACATATAATAATCAGAGAAACTAACAAAACTAGGCAATATCAATGTTCTTTTACGACATTCCACTGAAATTTGAAAGAAACTAGTTGAACTCAATAAAAACCAGTTGTAGCAAAATTGAAAATATATTCAGTGTGCACAAAAGCTTCAAACTTTACTACCTTGGAAGCAACACATAAGAAGAAGGAAAAAAAAAAAAACTTAGTCAGCCATTGTTTCTGCGGTAGAAACGAATACGAACATTAATTTGAATTCAAATAACGGTCAATTTGGAGGTTTCTTAAAACGTGTTGTAGAGCTCGTGACCATGAAAATGTTGTCGCGTAGCTTTATATATAATTGAATGCTTTCGTGAACGTCATTGTGTAGCCTCGTTAGGTATTGTTTGGATTGAGAAATCACAAATATCATGGAATAATGTGCATATTACAAAAATGTATATTTTAGAAATGTTTGATTTCTGGAAAGTTAATAATACAATGTTTGTTTAAATGAAATGAATTTAAAATATTACATTTGGAATAAACAAATAGTAAACCTAAAATTTGGAATAACATGAAAAATTACGCGTATACCCTTTCTAATTGTCATTTTTACTACACATATTGTCATTAAAAATTCAATTTTTTTTAATAAGTTAAATTTATTTTCTGATCCAAAAGCATAAAATTAAATATATATTAATATTCGTTTAGGTATAAAAATATAGAGGTTGAGGAATCTCAACTAAGACACAGAGAAATCGGGTCCTGACAGGACGCTCCGCGCTCAAAAATTCACTGGGACGGATATGAGTATAAATAGCTAACGTGACATTATCTAATTGGCCAATATTTATTGGCGAGACTCCTTTTTCTGAAATATATATATATATATATACTACTTTTCCAATAGAGTATATGTAATGTGAATTTATGAGAAGGTCACCGCAGAATTTATGGTTACCTGTTTCAGCCAGCCAAACCTCCCATCCTGACGTCACCTGACGTCGCTTAACCCTTACTGGTCCGCTCTTTATCTCCCATCTCTCCTTTATCTCTCACTCACTCCACACTCTCACTCACTCCACACTTTACTCTCTCTGCTCACCATGGCTCCCAATTTGGTAACACTCCTCCTTTTTACCATTTTCTCCTTCTCCTTCGCTCGCCCAACCTCCGATTACCAGATCTTCGACGTCGTAGCTTCGCTTAAAGCCACCTCCGACGCCCTCTCCGATCGGCGACAAGAATCGGTTTCTTTTTCAAGTTTGAATTCGAATTCGAATTCTGGACTGACGATCGGATTCTCTCCGCAATGGCGACGAGAAACCGGACTTCGATTTATAGAAAGTATAGGGATGCACTGAAGGGCGTTCGTGCGCCGACGAGCTCTTCCAGGGCTCCGTCGACGAGCTCCGGAGGCGGTCCAGTGGTCGAGATGGTCAGCACGTCGCTTCTGCATCCTAATCGCACTTATGCTCCTCTCAGTACTGAGGATCCCGGTAATTCGAGGTCTCTATCTCTCTTTTCTTACACATATATGATTCGTGATGAGACATTTGCCTTAGTTTCAGACATTGGAAGCATAATTCGTGTTGCTATGGAGTTACAGTATTTCCGTCGTTGCACATTGGCTTTAACGTTATGCTTCTTTTTGGTTTATGGCAAAATGTGACTCAATTTAGCTGTAACAGTAACAGGTTATGGGCATTTTGGATTTGGCTCAATAGAGATCAGTGTTCTAGAGAATATTTCCCTTTGCCTTCCACAAATTTGTCAGAAGTCAAAATAAGGAAAACTGATTTGTTTGAGAAATAAATTTCTAAACTTTAGAATGATTATCAGCTGCAATATAATAGGATATGAAAGTTGCATTTTTGTAATTATGGTTACATTTAATTGGTGTGGTCAGAAAACGCGGTGCCATCTTTGAATAGGTAGTTCTTAACTTCTTGGATTTAGTCTAGGAAGTAGGAACTGGATGTCTATGTATTTTAATTTATTCTATTGGTGAATGGATTAAGACTCACTCAGACTATTAAGGATTGCAAGACTTGAGGTTAAGGCTCTAGGGTGGTTATTGTGTAAGAAAGAATACCAGTATTCTTCATAAAACTGTTTGATACTACCTTGGGTGAGAATTGTGACAGTGTATTAGTGTATTTTTACTATACGACCTTGGAATTGGGAGCATGACTTATATTGGAGAAATGGTGGTTTAAAGAAGTTTTTGACTTTTTTGGATTCAGATTGCATTGTTAGTTGATATCTGTCATGGTTGGCAAGAAATAAACAGCCAAATTGTTTATTTTCAGCAATAAGGAGGTTGTGGCAAATCATATTACGTAGAATGCAATGATACAATAAAAGGAGTACGAAATGGAATGTAATTAGAAGAGAACATTACATGGACTATTTTTTGTAGTAATATTTAGTTGGTGGACGTGCATTATGGGATAAATACCTTGGATGCCTAGTGTTTTGCAAGCTGTGGATGCTAATTGCTTCCAGTAGCTTGTGTTTCTTTGTATTTGTTTAGATAATTGAATATTTTTGCTAATTTTTTTATGAAGAGAGCATATTTGCTGTAGTGAAGATGCCCTCATATGGATTTGTTGTAACAAAATTAAAAGATTCTTACCAGATTACTATAGGGATATTATTGATAATTCAATTATAACCAACTTCCTAAAAGGAAAAGAGACCACTCATTTTGGGATAAAAGGAACAGAGAGAGTAGTTGTTGCTAAGAGCTGAAAAATTAATTTTATTTCAAATGAGCCATAATTTATGAAATCCAATTCATCTTTCTTCTCCTTTGTTCTCCATAAAATTAATTTTATGTATAATGAGTCTCAAGTTTTCAAATTCAACTTATTTTTCTTCTTCCATTGGACAAACTTTTGAATGCCCAAATCTATCAAATTTAGCCATAACTCATGTTCCTTCATCAATTGGGTAGCAAACTTAATTTTTTTCTTAGCCCTCTCCATTTCATCTCTTTCAAATCATGTTTTTATCTTTCTTTTCTGCTTAATAAGTTTGTTTAATATTTATATTGTTGAACAAATCAATATCATATTATACATAATCTGTTCAAATGTACCAAAATAATATTTTGCATTTAAATATTTTATTGATCTATAAATCTTATATGAGCACAGTATTTATTATGTTGATTTCGCAAATGAAATTAAGTAAACTACGTCAACACTGTTTGTGTTGAATTATTTTATTGTAAGAGTTATTTTACCTATCCTTTTATAGATTTCTAGATTTGCCACTAGACAACTGAAACTAATGCCCATGGCTGCAAAATGTGATTTGATAATTCCCCTGTGAGATGGTTTTAAAATGAAGAGAACTGTGTGAATCTACTAATTTATTTTACATATAGCCTCACCAATGGCTTCATTGATATTTAAATGCATTTTATTATCTGCTGCAGTAAAGGTGCACTTACTGCGGGTCTACCTCCACTTTGGGTTGATGTATCTGAAGATATATCAGCAAATGTGCAACGTGCACGAGAAAAAATGGCCGAGTTAGGCAAAGCACATGCCAAAGCTTTAATGCCTTCATTTGGAGATGACAAAGAAGATCAACATGTGATTGAGTCTCTTACACAAGAGATAACTAATTTAATTAGAAAATCAGAGAAGAGAGTACAGAAACTTCATGCAGCCGGGCCTTCTGAGGACTCAAATCTTAGAAAGAATGTGCAGGTATGACTTGAGGGGCAATATATTTGTGCTGTGGGATACGTTAGCAAAGTTATTTATTAATGATTGCAGAATTTCATTGAATAAAGATAATATGATTTTTACAGTGTTGAGTATCTTTTGCTGGGACATTAAAAAAAATTGTTGGCAGTGTCACAGTTCTTCAACATGATTGTGTAATAGACATCATTTAGATTGGCAGGTATTATCTCCTACTAGCTGACAGTTTGACACTTAAAGGAAGGATTAAACAAAACCTGTAATTTTGATTTACTCAAGATCTGTGGTGAGTTACATGGTCAAATGGCTAAAGCAGTAAATTACAGGCTTATGATTATCTATTTCTTTACCTTTTCACTTTTCATTGTCACCATAGGGAATTGCCACTTAGTTATATATATATTCTGGACTCCTTGAACCATGCAGTATTGCAGTGATATAGAATTGGGTATTAGCAACAAATCTGGTGACTGACTCGCGGTTGCATGTTTCTGTTTTAGCGATCCCTTGCCACTGACCTACAGAGCCTCTCCATGGAACTTCGCAAGAAACAGTCAAATTATTTGAAGCGACTCAGGCTGCAAAAAGAGGTTAGGAAATAAAGTTACTTACCACAATATATTGGACACAATTTTTTACTGCTGCAATTTTACATGCTGAGTTAGATCTGACTTATCATTTAAAACATATAAAATATATTGTCTTCAGCATGGCTTTAGCTTTGTGAGAAATACTACACTCTTCATTCTTTTCTTTTTGCAACAATATGCTCCTTTTCATCCTTTTGCAATTTTTGTTTCCAAGATTTTCTTAAACAGCTACTCTATGATGTAGGGTCAAGATGGAGTTGATTTGGAGATGAGCTTAAATGGAAGCAGGACTAGAACAGAAGATGAGTATTTGGATGACATGGTATGGTGTGCCGGTTCACCTTCTGTTAGTTTCATTGGATCTATCTGATCACAAGAATTAGCAAATTTCCAAATGAAAATCTATTCTATTCTCATTTGATGGATATATGCAAATAAAATGAAAATCTAAAATCATTCCCTCTGGGATGAATACTAACGCTGATATGAAAATTAACATTTGTAGGAATTTAGCGAGCATCAGATGGCAAAGATAAAACAAAGTGAGGCATTCACTGCAGAAAGGGAAAGAGAGATTGACCAGGCAAGTGAAGAATTTGTTTTTGATAATTAACATTGGCCGTATGTTCTATTCTTGATATAATTATGTATTAATTTATGTCTTGTAGGTTGTGGAATCTGTAAATGAGCTTGCTCAGATTATGAAGGATCTATCAGTTCTTGTGATAGACCAGGTTAGGAGCCCGACGATCTCCAGTTAAAGAAGTCGATCATATTCTTTCTCAGCTCAGAGTCATTAATTGAATTTGTCTTTGTGGGCAGGGCACTGTTGTAGATAGGATAGACTACAACATCCAAAATGTCGCAACTCAAGTTGAGGAGGGCCTGAAGCAGCTGCAGAAGGTCAGTCTCCTCTTCCTCATTAACTAAAAAATCTAAACATTTTGCTAAGGGATTAAAGGTCATTTAGGTCCCCAAACTTTGGAAAAGTCATTTAGGTTTTTGAACTTTAAAAAAGTCTAGTCCCTCAAAGTTCAAGGACCTAAATGGTTTTTCCAAAGTTCCGAGACTAAATGGGTGACTTTTTAAAAGTTCGGATACCTAAATGGCCTTAATCCTTTGCTAAGCTCTCTCTCTTGACATGCATTATGCTCACAGGCTGAGAGAACACAAAAAGAAGGTGGAATGGTGATGTGCGCTACAGTTCTTGTCATAATGTGCTTTATCATGTTGGTCCTCCTAATCCTCAAGGAGATATTTTTTTGAACTGGATATTTTTTTCTACATTCTTGTTGTTGCCGACTCTCCCAAGCCTTTGCATTATCAGACATTCTGATGAGCCGTGTCTATAAGAAGAGAAGATTGTTGGAGTTTTGAGCTCCCCCAGTCATACACACACTAGATAAAGCATTTACCGTGTTTTTATTTACTCTTTTGGTAAATCAATTGTTTACATTGAGAAATAGAGGGAGAGAGGAGGGACGGTGTAGTTGATTATAGCACGATCACTCCAGGAAGATGTATAGGTCATTGGTTGTAGCTTGATCTTGACGGCTTTATAATGATTCATTCTTAGATTTCTCATAGATATCCCGATGGTTCTGTTGTGTGGCTTTGCCGGGCTTTGTGTGAACCGAGGATAGGAGATTGTTTACTTAATTGTATTTTTGTTCCTTTTATACAATAAGATGGACTAGACACCATTTTGTCACTAGCTTTTTAATGATTATTAGATTGTTTACTTGATTGTGTTAATTATGCTAAATTTTTAATTGCTTCATCATTGGGGTATGTATGAACACTTTCAAATAGAGTGCAAACTAGTATTTTTGAAACCATTAAGAAATTAGAAGTTTAGGAGTTAGAATTCATGTCTGCCTTTAAAATAACTTAGACTCTTTAATTAAACAAATGCTTTCATAGCTCAGTTGGTTAGAGCACCCGTTTAGTAAGCGGGAGGTCTTGAGTTCAACTCTCAATGAAAGCATTATTATTTTTGCTTTTCTACTCTATTTTATCAAAACCCGGCTTAAACACTTTTGTAATATGCTCGAGCTTATGAGCTCAGGCTCATTTCGTTGACAAATTTATCAAATCTATACTCCTCATTAACTAGGGGCGGGAATTTATTTAATCAAAATCAGGCTCGACACTTTTGTACTATGCTCGAGCTTATGAGTTTATGCTCATTTCGTTGACAAATTTATCAAATTTCTACCCCTCATTAGCTAGGGGTGGGAGTGTAATCGAGTCGAATCAAAGACTCGGCTCGACACTTTTGTATTAGCCTTGAGTTTGGCTCGACACCTTCTAATGATTTAAAATCGTGCCATTTTCAGCCTTTCAGGAGTGTATAACTTGAGAAAAAGATAAGGATGCAGAAGAGGCTAGACTGATTGTCAATAGAGTTTTAGGCCAGATGAGACCATAGCATGCCACAATACAACCACAATCAAGATAATTTATTCCAGTCCTATAAAAAGACTACTTCCATAAATGAATAGCTTTGATATTCAAAGTGAACAAATGAATCTAAATCTAGCTATTAACATTCACTATGAATGAAGCATACATAGTACTCATGCCTCGTTTTGAAACATAATACTGAACTCAGAAGGGGAAAAGATCATTGCAAAACACAAATGCGGGAAATATTTATAAATTCGAAAATTACCAATAGGGTTTGACAACGCAAAACTCACCCCACAAACGAAAAAATGGTATATAGTGACTCAATCTGTATAACAAGAGAAAAGAGCGGGGTGGAGGATTAACATCAATTCTCCACTTCTCAACAGTAAAACCAAGCCCTCCATGTATCCTACCAATTTGCCTTTTCACATTAAACTGACCACTTCCAAACTCCACTTGGCACAAGGACTTGGTCCATGACTAGACGCCTGACCTGACACTGACAATAGCTTCAATAAGAGCTTCACTGAACCAGCTATAAATCCTGCAATAGGCATATTTACACTAATGAGTGATGAAGGATATTCTCGTATACATAAAAGTAATCAGCTCGCAATTTGGAATATGATAATACTACACAAAAAGAAAACAAGTATTATCCACAGAAGGAACTATTATTTATTCATACCTTCAGCTGAAGTTAAATCCACCGGAAGGCATTGTGGGAGCCTCACTCCCACCGAAATGGAAGCCAGTTTGGGCATTATCACCTTGTGGCATCGTCTCATCATCCTCTTCTAGCCAATATGTCTCAAGAATCTTCACTGCCTTTTCATAAATTTCAGTGTTGTCGTGACTCTGTAAATTCTCAATTTTCTCCAAACCCTCGGCGTCGTCAATCATCTGTGCAAAGATATTAACATCACCAGAATTGCCCGAATTCTTCTCTACTTCTCCTACCTTCAAGATGTTTTCAAGCCCCTCCAGACAAACTGTGACAATCCTCGGATCAGGACAGATGAGCAAATCACACAACGGCTTGATACATCCTTGACTTACTAGAAACCTGGTCAGCATCAAAACATAAATAAACCTGCTCTCCTAATGTATTTTAAGACAAGTAAAACAAACAAAAAAAGTTTATAGCATACTTGAGTTGTTCAGGAGAACCACCCGATGTAGCATTTGAGATTGCCCACGCAGCCTCTTTCTTAATATCAAACTCAGCATTTTGAAGAAGAAGTACAATGGGACCAAATATATTTGCATCAATGACAGCCTAGGGAGTTTAGACAGGAGACAACTTCTTAGTCTACTGTAAGCTTGAATTAAAAACCAAATTTGATAGATAAAAAAAAACTAAGAATAGCCAAGACCATTGAAATAACTTGAGTAAATGGCTTACCTGAATCTGCTCCTTGTTGCCAGCTGTAATATTTGAAATGGTCCAGCAAGCTTCCTTCTTGATACTCTTTTTATGATTACTGGTCAACAAGGCCAGCAAGCAAGGCAGTGCTTGATGATTGATGATGCACTATCCAATACAAAAGGGGCATATTCAGAGCAAGCAACTCAATACCAATGGAAGAAGTAATCATCCACATATCCTATTTTTATGCACATGTGTGTGTGTTGTAGTACAAACATAATACATGACAATATGCCAAGGACAAAGAGATTGCAATATTTATGTTAATAGCATATCATTAATACATCCGGGGAGAGAGATGAGTTGCCTCCGCATAGTTTGCAGCTTTTAAGGACAACAAACACAACATATATCAGAAGACAGCATTATGCTTTTCAGCGCCTAATAGGTTAATACCTGAGTCTGCATATCATCCCCAGTAACTATATTTCCAACTGTACGGAGAGCAGGAACAAGCACTGAAGGAGATGGATGGCTGACAAGAAAAGGGAAATAGGATGAAAATTGGGTGAGTGACAAATAAAAGAGCAAATCACATGTATCAAACAGTTCTACTAAAAGGCTCTTAAATACTCACAGCAACAGCTCAACAAGCCGAGGGCACACATTAGCTTCAATAACAGCTTGAATTTTGTCATTAGTACCGTCTGAAAGGTAAGACAAAGCCCAACAAGCATCTGTCAAGACTTCTTCGTCATTTGAATGAATCAGACGTGCAAGGGCAGGAAGAGCAGGTTTAACCTGAGAAACAAAATGAACCACAAAATGCAATTACAACAACACTTTATGTTATGACCATGAATATGGCATAAATATAACTAAAACAACAGTAAGGAAATCCATAATGGGTTATACAGCTCAACATTATTCAATATTCTTATACATCACCAAAAGGTGGAAGCAAAGAATCATTGACTGTTAATATTTAGCAAATGTTGGCAGGGAAAAGAAGAATCAACTCCATAACACATTACAACAAATTGCCAACAATTTCAAAAATCACAAACAACTCAATGTTTTTATCAAGTTATGCAGCACATACAAAGTTCTAACCTGATCAAAAGGGGGCTGTGGCTTGCCCCTGCAGAAGTTAGAAAGTGTCCAAGTAGCATTTCTAAGCATAGAAAGCTTAGCATGCTCATTCAACTGTGCCAACAAAGGAGGCAGAGCACCTTGACCAAGGACAAGATCACGACATCTAGGAGAATCACCAGCAACATTTCCCAATGCCCAAACAGCCTAAAAATTCAAAACATCATAGAAAAAAGATGCATTAGAGTCTACATGTAGATAAATATTTATCTTATCCACATTCAATAACACTGTGAAGTACATGAAACAAAAGAAGAAAAACAAAGAACAACGCATAAAACTGAAATAACCTAAAAAAATTACCTGCTCACGAACATCGTCACTTGGAGAACTAAGAAGTTTTACGAAAATAGGGACTGCCCCATGTTCAATGACAACCTTTGTGTTCTCTGATGTTCCAGAAGCTATGTTTGTGAGTGCCCAAGCTGCCTCAAACTGCAGAAAATTCAAGTCAATGTTAAAATTATATTCACATTCGCATACTATATAAAAAAATACATGAAATAGAATCTAGTATACCTGAAGCTGTGGAAAGTCTTCTCTAACAAGAAACTCAACAAATCGGGGAACAACACCAGCTTGTATAACCTCCTCGATTGGAGGGCAACGTTCTGATAAGAAAAATTGAATTCAACTTATCAGTTTATAATCAAATATAAATGAATGGTACTTATAATACACTGAAACAAAATTCTAACCTATAGAGAGCAATTTTCTAAATTGAGTAGTTGCCTCAAGCTGCAGATTTCCATCGTCAGACCAAACACCTGCAACCATAGCTGGTAGATTTTCCAACTGCAACAAAACAACAAAACCACTATAACAACAACCCCTATAAGCTTAATAATGTTAACAAACCCAATTACATATTAATTGCCAAACCTACAATTCAATTCCATAAAGTAAATGAAGGAATTTTGTTGAAAAAGACATTATTCATCGCAAAAAAAAAACATTACTCCATCTGATAGCAGTGGTAGAACTTCAATTTACGCGTTCAAAACAACCAACCCCGAAAAGGAAGAATCTCAATATGAGTTAAAATTTTGTCAAACACAATAGAAAGAAATACGAATATCAGCTAGAAATTCTGCTAGTTAGTTGACGCTTTGCTATTAGTTCGAGTAAAAGTGTAAACATTTCACAGTATTGATGGTGCATAGAAGGTTATCATTTCACATAACCTTCAACATCAAGTAGAACAAAGCCAAACCCAGAAAACCTACTTTACTTAGAAGACATACCCTGCAAGATAATGGGAAAAGGTCCTACTTGGAACAACAAAAATCACATTAAAATCCCATTTTTCTTTGGGGTAAAAACATCTTTGCCACTGGAATTACCAATGATCATGTTGCATAACCAAACATCTCAACCCTCATGCTTAAGAACATTAGTTTCTCCAAATACATAAATAAAAAAGATGCCAGAGACAGGGAATCAAAGTTGGGCAAATCTTCATTGAATCAAATCTAAAATGTGAGTAATGCCCACCTAATCTAACAGTAACATAAACCAGACAAGAACATAAATTTCAATATTCAACCAATTCTGGTCGATTATCGCAATCAATTACAGAGCCCAAAAATCCTAAACCAAAATCATATTCCAAAATGGCCGAATTGAAAAATTGAAATTTACCCTCTTTTCGACAGTGGTGGATTGAGCCGAAGCGTTGAGATTCTGGGCCTGCAATCCCTCGCGCCGCTTCTTCTGCAAGCTCTCTTCGCGACGGTTCTTGCGGATCTCAACCATGTTGTCCTCCCGGCGTCGGCGACCCTCATCGGCGTCCACCGCAACCTTGTAGCGGTTCCGGCGGACCTCGGTCCTGGCGTTGGGGCGCAGCGACATAGTGAGCTAGAGAGAGAAGTGAATTGCTCCGAAGAGAGAGAGAGAGGGTTTTAGAGAGAGGGTTCGTGGTAGGAGATTAATACAGAAGAGCGAGGGTTTTAAAGGGCTTCGAATGAAATAGGACTCCGATCAAGAGTTAATTGCTTTAATGCCATTGAGTTTGAATTTCCAAGATGTGGGAAAATATTTGTGGATAATATATTCATACTCCAAGAAATATGTTCTCAACTGCAAAATTTTATATCTTAAATGTTTGAAATTTTAGGAAGTTTTGGATACAATGTTTCGCGCACGCACAAGTGTATAAGAAAGTACAAAAGGAAGATGTAAATATTCTGTTTTTTAAGCCACGATAAATATTCATTAACGAAACGTAAAAACGAAGTAATACTACATATCAAACATAGTTGTCGAACTAACTTCCAAGTCGTCCGATTCGCATAACTATAAACAAAGCAAAAATGATCTTAAACATTAAACAATCGTCAATAAGAATATTGACACGTCCAGACTCCTTACCTCGTACCATATTGAGCATTCAACTTTACTTCGATGAACTTCGATCTCTTCTCTTTAGCCCACAACATGGAATCTCAAATCACTTAAACCTCATACTCCCTCGGATCAACAATTGCATTCCGGGACTTGCATCCCGCCTTAATTAACGTTCATTCTGTCTCGGTCAACCAACTAATACATGTATGCCCATCATCCTCAAAGAATATGGTTGCATCACGATTGAGTTTAACCACCCACTTTTGATTTCCTCTATCGCTGCTCAATTGAACTATCACGTCCACCCCCTTTGTCTAGCGTCCTTTTAGCATCATTTTTCATTGAGACAATACAAGTTTGCGTGAGACACAACAATAATTGTTTCATTTTTTTGTCTTGTCACACAAACTCATAACGAGGTTTCCACAATCCCAACACACCATTGCAACCCGACCAATAACCTTCAAGAAACCGTCCACAGTCTCGTGTGGAAACTTGCAATGACACTTTGCTCGGTGGTCCTTTCGCATTCTCGAATGACAATCTTGTAACATTTCACATTAATATATAGGCTAGGGAATTATCAATGTATTGTTTGATATAAGGCAAGGTAGATTGGTCTTTTTTTTTCCTTTTTTAAACTCAACAAACTTAGCGTGTAACATTATGTGTAGTTTAAGCACAACACCTCATGATGTAACTAGGGGAATATCTCATGATATTAAGGTGAGTCATATCTTTCAGTGCACATGAAAAAAATTTGCAACAAACTCAAGAGCATTGGAGAGACCATCATAAATAATCACATGTTACTTAAGTTTGAATTCGAGAAATATATTAGATAACTTGGCGCATATGTTACCAAATGCAACGAGGGCCATGAGCATACCCGAACCCCATAGCCTTGAGCTCGACTCTAATCCCTTCCCTGAATATATGGTATCGAGTCCTGTCTTCGTAACCCCTTGATAATTAGCTTTTTTGCGATGAAAGCGGTCTCAAATGGTACTGACGTGGAGACACAAATGGATAAAACACTCACTCGGATAAAAAGAAAGGGAAAAATAGTGGGAGAGAAATAAAAAGATATTGTATTGCATAACACGCAAAAGAAGCTGGTTGGCTGGTTTTGTTTACAGTACAAGACACTATAGGGTTTTAGCTCCCACTTCCCCAAAATCATCAGCTCTCAGCTCACAGTGAAGAAGCGATCGAGAGCTCAACAATGTCCGATCACATTCCTATAGATCTCTGGCCTAAGATCCTCGTCAACCTCCCCGTCAAATCACTGGTCCAATGCTCCTACGTTTGCAAGCAATGGCACTCGCTCATCACCAGCCCTTCCTTCATCGACACCCACCTCTCCTCCTCCCTCCACCGCCCATCTCAACTCCTCCTCACTCCCACCGTTGACGAGGACCATCAAAGCTTGTACTTCGAAATCGAAGACCAAAAATGCTACTTTGTAACTTTTCAGACCGACCCATCTGTACCCGCCCAAAATTTTCAGCGCCCATTTCCGGCCCGCACCATTACCAACAGCCGCCAGGGCTTCGTCTTGTACTACCGCGTTGTGGGTTCGCTCCACGGCTTGGTTTGCCTCTCCGACGACACCATCTATGGTTACACCGAAATCACCATTCTCTGGAACCCATTGATCCACAAGTCCTTGAGGCTCCCCCGGCCACAGTTTATCTTCGACACTGTCGGTACCTATGCGATGATGATGGGTTTCGGGTTCGATTCCGGTAAGAATGACTACAAAGTGGTGAGGTTTGGGGCTCTATGGTACAAAGATGACAAAGCACCAAGAATTTTCAAAGTTGAGGTGTATAGTTTGAGGGCTGATTGCTGGAGAGGCATAGACGGGGTCGTGGTGCCGGCCTTTGCCTATCCCGATCCAAGCCACAGGGCTATGACCATGGCTTGCGTGGATGGCATGTTCTTGTGGTGGGCTCATCGTCGCGACGACTACTATGGAAACAACATTCTTTGGTTCCTTATTCGAGATGAGGTGTTCGGGACAACAGCTATTCCCGATGCGTGCGTGCTCGTCGGAGATCGGTGCAGTTCTCATGATGTTCATCGATATTGGAGACACATTTTGGTGCTGAATGATCACTGCAACACTATTGCGATGGTTGTGTTTCCTGATTTTGAAATGTCTGTGGAGAAATGTTTTCACATATGGGTGATGCTTGAATTTGGTGTGGAGGAATCTTGGGCTAAGTTGTACACTGTTGGGCCTCTTGCTGGAATTGAGAGACCTCTTTGGTTTTGGAAAAATGGTGAGTTGTTTATGGAGAATGGGAATGGTGAGTTGGTTTTGTACAATCTCTTCACTAGAGAGATGAGAAATTTGAACATTGATGGAGTGCCAAAATCATTACAGGTAGTACCAACGGATCAGGAAGGATACATGTTTTAGCAGAGAGCAATATTATCAGAAATAGCTTGTTTAGATAGTTCAAAATCAATGATGTGTGTAGTTGAAATCTTCTGATATTAGAACATTGCATCTTGAACAAATGTCACCTGGTTAAGATAGTGTGTATATAATAAGTACTATATTTAATAGTACTCAAAACTTTGTGAAAATGCATGTCATGAATTTCATATTCACTCCATTACAATCTCACTAGTCTTCTTTAGTTTTAGCGTACAAATGGAGCTTATATATCTGTAGCAGATTACTTAAAAATACTATTCTTTTTTCTTTCATATTGATTGAAAAAGATAAGATAAGACATTTTACAGCACTTAGTTTGGGACACGATTCATGTGCCACAATAAGGAAGACATTTATTTTAGCAGTGATGAATATAATAGTAATAATAATAATATTTTAATAACACTGCAATACTTTTATCACACAATAGGTGGTGGCACGTCATAATTTTGTAATGCCCTCCCGAGAATAGACACATGTTTATTTCATCTTTCCTACACACTACACATGATGCTCTATAAAAGAACCCACCTCAAGCCTTCAAGACACTTGATTCCATCTTTTTCCTTTCTAAAACAATGGCCAAATCCACAGTCCTGCTCTGCATCTTTACCATCCTGGTTGCTTCTGGGCTTGTCCATGCCTCTGCTGCAAAACCTAAGCTAGGCGTTTATGAGCTCAAGAAAGGAAATTTCTCTGTTAAGCTCACCAACTGGGGAGCCACTGTGATGTCTGTGATCCTCCCTGACAAAAATGGTCTCTCTTCCATCTTCCAAACCATTTCCTAATGTTTTTCATTTTTGGCTTTTTCTCAAGAATCTAAGCTTCTTTTTTCTTTCTAAAATCTGCAGGAAAGTTGGCTGATGTTATTCTTGGATTTGATTCTGCCAAGGAGTACATGGTTAGTACTATTAATTCAATCTTGTCAAGTTTTGATGCTGCCTTGGACTTTGGAAATGTCGATCTTTTAACTTACTGTACTAATTTTTCTTAAATTTTGTTTTGGTTTCTTGGGAAGAAATGGACCATTTCAGCTTCCAGAAACCATTTTTTTAATTGTGAAAATGGGCATAAGCAGATAATATTGGTTTGGTTGTACTGAAATTACCTCTCTGTCTTCCATAGACAGTGTTTCTTCATGCTTGCTAATGAGGTTAGTTTTGACATTTCAATGATGCAGTGTTTGCTTGTGTTGAGGAATTGACTATTCAAGAAAATGGCTAACAGATAATACCATAATATTCATTGGAATGTTTAAAATACCTCTTTGTCTTGCTTAGACAATGCTTCTTCATCTTCATGAGGAAGGGTGATTTTGACATTTCAGACTTGTGTGCTCCAATTTTCTAATTTTCTTTTAGTCTAGATGAGAATACAGAACAGAGGAGTCAATGCCATCATTGTCACAACTCACAATCATAGATAATTTACAATTTCCTTGAAATAAAACAGCTAATTAGTGCCCTTTATCTTCACTAATTATCAGCCAAGCTTAATTAGTACTAACTTCTTAGCTGATTATGTTAATGTGAGAATTTTTTTCCAATTATATGCTTTGAACTATCACACTTCCCTAAAAAACAAACTTCTTTTCCATTTTCACTGTAATTGAACAAATGGGATAATGTTCCTAGAAAAGTAGGGATATGCAGAAGGAAAACTTGTAGTTGGCCTGTCTCATTATGCATTGAAACACTACTCCATGACTTGAAAAGTCAACTTTTTTCTTAAAAAACCTCCATCAACAGCTAGCAACATGTGACTTTTGGTTGGTTGGATTTAAACTATGACAAGTTGAGATTTTGTCTTGTGTGTGCAATTATGAACTATAGTATGCACATATAGACACACACATTTAGAGATGTGTTTGTAAGTGTATGTTTATACACAAATGCCAAGTTGGCTTTACTCTGCATCCATTACCTCGAAGAAATTGCATATATGTGTGTGAATGTCACATGGTGTGGATGATTCCCCGTACAGATACAAATTTGCGCATCATATATATTATATTAAGGATCCCAAGTTTTCTATTTCTTTTTTACCTCAGCTTTGCTTGTTTATGTATGAATGTCACATGGCACGGCGGCTTTAAACCTGGTTATCGTGAATGGAAATTTTGCATATAAGAATATAATATCACTGTTAATCAGTTTCATGTTTGACTCTTTAATATTTATTTGCATATAAGATTTCTGGTGATTGCATGTGTTTTTAATGTCACATGGGCATGGAGGATTCCCCGTAAGAACTGGTTATTATAATGGGAACTTGTTATTATCTGTCAGACTATATATTGATAGGAAACTTATCTGCATACATATTTCTTTCTATGCTGCATTGGCTAAGTTATTACTGCAAATGGACTCTCGGAATCAGAAGTAAATCACATCATTTTTCAGTTTGCTCATATACTGTCAAAAGAAAATTAAAATTGGATCTTGCAGTTGATTACATTTTCTAGAGACGTCAAAGGCACTGAAATGATAACCGTGAATTGCCAATTCCTTTTTGTAGAATGATACATCGTACTTTGGTTCCATTGTTGGACGGGTTGCAAACAGAATTGGAGGCGCACAATTCACTTTAAATGGACACCACTATAAACTAGTTGCTAATGAAGGCAAAAACATGCTCCACGGTACATTCTACTATCATTATTCTTGATACTCACCAAGCTTCAATCTAGTTTCATTAATTTTGGTACTAAAGGTTAAGCATTTTTATAATTTGCCTGATTGAATCCTTAAAACGCACATTAGGTGGCCCCAAGGGATTTAGTGATGATGCCTGGAATGTAAGCAAGTACAAGAAAAATGGCGATTCTCCTTACATTGTCTTCACGTACCACAGCTTTGATGGCGAAGAAGGTATCATATGTTCTCTATGTTTTAATGATTATCTGGTACGTCTAGCTGCCTTGGCTTTGATCTTGGAATGAAATAAACAATTGCGCTCTCTGCAGGATTTCCCGGGGCTGTCCTAGTCAGTGTCATGTACAAGATTTTTGGATACAATCAGTACAGTGTAACAATGAGAGCAAAAGCTCTAAACAAGCCTACCCCAGTAAATCTAGCCCAGCACACATACTGGAACCTAGGTGGACACAACAGCGGTACCATCTTGGGCGAAGAAGTCCAAATCTTCGGATCCAAAATCACTGCAGTGGATAGCCATCTAATTCCCACAGGCAAATTTGTGGCGGTGAAAGGAACGCCTTACGACTTCCTCAAGCCCCACACTGTGGGAAGCAGGATCAAGAAGCTGCCTTCTGGTTATGACATCAACTATGTGCTTGATGGACCGGAGAAGAAGCTGAAGAAGGTAGCTGTAGTGCATGACAAGAAGTCGGGAAGAGTGATGGAGCTTTCAACCAATGTTCCGGGCGTGCAGTTCTACACTAGCAATGCACTGTCAGATACAAAGGGGAAAGGCGGGTTTGTGTACAAAGCTCATGCAGCCTTGTGCTTGGAGACTCAAGGGTTCCCAGATGCAGTGAACCACCCGAATTTCCCTTCAGTGATTGTGACCCCAGAAAAGCCTTACTATCACTACATGTTGTTCAAGTTTTCAACCAAATAGGCTCTCTCCATCTGCACTTTTCTAAATGATTTTTCTGCACCAGACCTTTGTATTTTAAACAAGTACTCCGATGGATGCTCTTGATTGTGCCATTAAGGATTAAAATAACTATACCACCTGAAGAGTGAATAAAGTTTCGTAATTGATACGCATTGAGCTCTTATCAATTTTCATTCCATGATAGTCAAATTGATAGTATTTCTTTTTTCTTTTATGTTCATTAATAATGACTTTGACTGCCTCCAGGAATCATGGAGATAGAGCTCAGGTGTCCAACTCTTTATTTTATAAGCAAAGTACAAGCAGGCCTATGTGGCCTGTGTTTTTTCATCCTCTAACGGGGTGATGTTCTCCCTTTAAATCCATAAATCTCACTCCATATCTTCGGCAAGGAGGCTCAAACCTAAGACCTCAAAGGAAATTCAAAACGTATCAACCGTTTGGCCCACCACATCTTGGTTCAGGTGTTCAACTCATGCATCTCCCCACACTATATATGGAGATTTAGCACGTTGTGTTCAACTCATGCGTTGTCTCACTAAACCCTCAATACCTATTAAATGTGAAGTTTGATATGGAGAAACACGCAAATTTCTATGCACTAAACACTCAATACCTAAAAGTATGAGACCGCCGCCGATGCACTTTAAACATGTGGTTTGCATTGGGAATCCATTAGTAAAACATTCCGGATATGAGAGTTTGCAATCACTCACAAACATGAAAATTTAAGATCACCAACAAAGAGTTTGAAATCGCTCACAAGTGCTTTGTTGAAGACTCGGGAGTTCAATCTCCCACCTAGAGGATGGTGAGTGGTGACGATTTAGAATTTGAGTGATCCTTAACTCTCTTAGCCATGAGTGATCTATCTTACATTGAGGTCTTAAAAGAAATCTAAAGTATTTGAACCATTTAACAAAAGTTGAAATTTTGATAAATATTATTTTTGGTAAAGATAAATAAGTTCGATTTCAATCAATTTTTTATTTATTTACAAAGAAAATTAATATAAGTAAAGAATCAAAACACGTGACAATTATTATTTTTAACAGTGCAATTGAGAAATTAGAAACTTTTTTTTTTTGAAAGGAAATATCAATATTATTAATTTATAATCAAAATGCAAGTTACATCCAGAAATTCTAGAGCAACCCAACCGAAACCAGACATAGAGATAGAAACTTGTACTAAACTACAAGCTA